>JASDQU010503396.1:111484-123511 GCA_032191745.1 Picea mariana | reverse complement strand
AGACTATGTTGTGGGCGTCATTCTCACTCAGCACAGCCACCCCGTGGCCTATCATAGTGAGACACTATCAGATACTGTCCATAAGTACCCTACTTACGACAAAGAAATGTACTCCATTTTGCAAGCATGCCGCTAGTGGAGACATCACATTCTTGGGAAGGAGATAGTCATCCACACTGATCATAAGCCACTACAGTTCATGCAGACGCAGGGAAAATTGCAGAATGACCACCATCAAAAGTGGTCCACATACTTGCAGCAATTCCACCTCAACATCAAGTATAAAATAAGAAGCACCAATCATGTCATTGATTGCCTCAGCAGACCGCCAGTCACGACACTCACCACAGTGCTAGACTCTTGTGACCATGAGACCTATGGATGACCCCAACTCTATGAGACAAACCCTGACTTTGCCACCACCTACCAAATGTTGGGTGAAAATGTAGTTGTCGATAATTTTCATCTTCAGGATGGGTTGTTGTGTTGTATTGGCCATATCTATGTTCCATCAAGTGAGCGAGTGAAGCTGATCCAGGAATCCCACTACAGTTGGGTGGCAAGACACTTCAGCATTGAAAATATAGTGGAAATGCTACAGAAACATTTCTACTGGCCGAAACTTCGTCAGGAGGTCAGCAAGTATATCAGGTCCTGCACTCCCTACGCTATTGCCAAACCGACCACTAAGAAACAGGACTTGTACACCCCTCTTTCTACTCCTGACAGGCCATGGGAATCCATGTCAATGGACTACATGTCAGGCCTCCCATCCACCAAGTAGGGAAATGACTGTGTTTTTTTGGTTGTTGATCGCTTTTCTAAGATGGCGATTCTGGTTGCCTGCAAGAAGAGCATCACAACAGAGGCCACTACCAAGCTCTTGTTTGAACGAGTCTGGGTACATTTTGGAATCCCACAAACCATTATTTCAGATCGGGATAGTCGATTTCTCAGCACATTCCGGTCGAGCCTCTAGTCACTGCTGGACACCAAGCTCACCAAATCCACGGCCTTCCACCCCCAGAAAGATGGCCAAACCGAGGTTGTAAATCGAATGATTTTGCATATCCTTCACATGTATAATTCAAAGCACCCTCGCACATGGGATGAGAGACTTCCCTATGTTCAACATAGCTACAACCGAGCCTTGCATAGCTCAACCGGCCACAACCCCTTTCAAGTGGGGTTGGGATTCCAACCATTGGGACCCATAGATGTTGCACTTCCCCTTGCAGTCACCTCGACTGACTCATCTCCTGCTCCAACTGAAGCTGACAAAGCCACTCGATTCATTGAGCAGATCCAAAACATCCACCAACAGGTTCAGGATATCCCACAGAAGTCCAATGACAAGTACAAACAGCGCCATGTTTAACATCAGGTGCCACATAAGTTTCAGGTGGGTGACAAAGTTTGGTTGCACTTGCATAAAGAACACCTTACACGACCCCATTGGAAGCTTTTCCCACTCCATTATGGGTCGTACACTATCACCAAGGTCATGGGGGATAATTCTTTTGAGCTCAACATTCCTCATTTCCTTGTTCTGCAGCTAGTGTTCAACGTGGATCTCCTTTGCCCTTATTTCCCACCATTATTGGACACCTCAGAAGTAGCAGAACAAATGACACCAACAGAGCTCAACCCTGACTTCCTACAATAGGAATCCAATGATTAGATTGTGGATAGGCAGATCAAGGGCACTTGACAACAAAGCATTAAGCTTTATCAAGTTGTCAAAACAGGGCAGCTCTTGCACCAAGGCAAGTGGCTCACTCGGGGCCAAATTTAGCAGAAATTTCCTCATCTGATGGGGGACCTCAATGCAATGGAGACCATTTCTTCCTAAGGAGGGAGGATTGATCCATATGGATATCGGTGGCCACCCACCTTTTCCAATTGGCTCAAAATAGTTTTGTGACAATTTTGGCAATTTACTATTTTTAGCAGTTTTAACTTCTGGGACCATTTTCAGGGCCTAAATGAAGGTTTTTCAAGATCGATATCCTCAATGATATTCAAAGGAATTATTGATCCCCCACAATGAATATCCTCGATGATACCTTTCCAAGGGGATATCGCACGCCTAAAACGGAGATCGTATGCAAAAGTTACGACCCTGGGAAGTTGATGTACTAACTTACCCAAACGGGGCCCACATGACTTTTGGTGCTTCATCTCCTAGGGTTAGGTTTTTGGATGTCTATGGTTTTTGGCATTCTTTATTATTGTAAAAATTCCTTCAGATCCTCATTGTAACCTTCTTCTTGCGAATGCACGCTGCTGTCACATCTCTTCTCATAAATAAGCCGCCACCATTCCAGCAAGCTTGTTTCCGCTGCATTTTACAATTTCAGCTTATTTTGTTATTGAATAGAAAACTAGTTTTACTGTATCTCTATTATTTTTTGTTAAGAACCTGTTAATAATCTATATTCATTTCGTTCTACTCATAAAATCCGGATCACCATGCAACCAAGAGTCACTGCCCTGGTGTTGGTGCACAGGTATGAACGATTTATTCACCCTTTTCCTACATTAATTTATCAATCTGGGTGCATATCCTTTCAAGGCAACGCACAAGGTATATGCAGGGGCAAGAGTACAATTCGTTCTAGCCAAGGGTTCATGATTAAGATTCAAAACATTACTATCAACTGGATTAACTACAACTTCCGAAAAGTACTCATAAGAATCACACATTGTAACAGCAAGCATAAACTGATAAATAACACTGTAACAGCAAGCATAAATTGATAAATAACACACTGTAATAGCAAGCATAAACTGATAAATAACACAAACAAGAATACACAACACCTGATTAGAAGAGCAAGCCCAGCTCTCTGATCAGGGCTTCGTTAGTCACAGCGAAGATGAAGATAGCAAAATAGATAGTGTTTTATAAATCTGAAAAGGGTTATTATAATCTCAAAGGGGACATCCCCAGTTACAGGAATAAACTGTCTTTTATACATCAAAAGGGAGAACAACCTCTTTCCCCAAAACATGGTAACTGTATCCCCAAAAATATACATTAGTTGGAATGGCACTAGTACCAGATGGATAGGATCAGCGAAATGCCCAAGATGGTTTAGGGATCTGCGACTCCAGCTGCGCAGCCTCTTTATGGCTTGGTTGTTGCTGTGAAGAGTGGATCTTCTATGGGATGAAGCCCTGGTTCTGTTCTCCAAAAGCTGTGGTCAAACATTCGTTTTAGTGCTGCAAATAGGTAAAACTCCGTGACTTTACTTCATTAATAAAATGTTACAATAGACAAGGGAGAGGTATTTACCTCACAGGTTTAGCATAGTAAACATAGGTAAATAAGTGAAAAAAGGTAAAAAAGGTAATGGAAATGCAGCAGAAAGATATCCCAATTTGGTGCCCAACATCTCCCCCCAACTAGCCTTCTACATGCCCTCATGTAGTTCGCCTCCTCCACAGGTCTGTATTTCGCTGACTGTTGGCTTCCTGAAAGTGGGCGAGATCATATTCTTCGGCCATCTCTGTCCCTGGAACTTTAAAACCATATGAAAGGTGGACTTCTTCCCACCAATCTTCTGGGGTGATATACGCTGGAGTGTAACCTTCTACTGGCAACCCAATAGTGGGAAACTAAAACTGGAGTCCCATCCAGTGGACCCCGCTTGTTCGAACACATGCCACATATCTGGGCACCCTAGGGAGCACTCGTGTAAAATTTGGTGCCCCAAAAGGTTCCCTGTTCTGGACAGATGTAGGTGTCATCATCCACCTTTTATGACAGCAATCAAGGGCCTCTTCATGAAATGTGACTATTTTCTTAACGCAAAGATCAAGGCACTAATTTTGTGTCTTCAACATTCTATCTCTATTTGCCTCAATTCCCAAAAAGGTGTTGTGTTTAGTGAACATGGTGACTGACCTCTTAGGTTCTCCTCTTACCATAAACGGATTTGTAACCTGATTAGATTCAAATGTGTTAAAAGCCTTCTTCCAGCTGATCTGGTTGAAATTGTAAGAGGTGAGGGCCCTTAAATGAATGTCTCCCACATACGGGACTGGATTGAAGTCTCTGTCTAGGCACAGTAGATATCCATGCAAGTAAAATTCACACATCAAATGTTGATTTGGCACGTCATGGTGCCTCATTATTTGGAGGAATTGTACACCATTTTCTATTTTATAACTAATCTCGTTTTTTATGCTCTCCATGCAGAATAGAAGAAAACGTTCATGTAAGAATAAAGAATAACAAGAAGCAGGGGGGAGACATGCCATCACCTCTTGCACCAAATTAAACATCTGCTCCTTATCAGTTTTCAGCTCTGCCACTTACTTTTCCAACTGCTCCATCTTGAGCTGCTACTTTGCATGCCTTAGTCTCATGATGTCTATATGCTCCACATATTCAAAAATAGTTGTAGAGGCTTGTTCCTGAGTTCTTCTGACCTCTTTTTGATGCTGAGCTGCAGTAGATTTCCAAGTCTTCACTTCGATCATTAAGGCATGCTCATGGTCTTCAAACAATTGCTCGACCGGGTCTGTTTGAGTAGCAGTAGAGGTTATGGCTACCTGGTCCATCTGAGTCTCTGTTTCTACTCCTATGGCCTTGGACTTTCGAGCTTGCTGCTTGTATTTCTTCATCCACTCCTGCATTTTTTGTACCTGTTTCCTTAGATTCCTGACCTCCATCTTAAGCCGCATTGTCTCTTTAAATTGTAGTTGATGTTTTTGTTTGACTGGGAGTCTTACAACCTTCTCACTTGGCTCTTCCATTGGCTCATTCATCGGGACCGCTTCACTTGGTCCCTCCTCTTCGTCTACAGCTATTTCTTCTTGTTGCACACTCACTGCAGCTGGTGGTGCCCTTGCGATATGCTCTCCTGCTAATGTGTTTGTTTGAGTATCATCCACCCCACACAATTGTGGATTTTGTGATAGAATTGGAGGAATGGCGAGATCTTCTTCTGTACGCCGAAGGGAACAAGTTCACCTTACTCCTCTTGGAATAAAGGAGAAAAAGGATAATTGGCAGGGATATTCAATATTCAATCTTGAGGTCAATGGTGGTTCTTGTGGTTCGACGCCAACCTCATGCCCTAGTTCTCCCATCACTTCTTCCATGGGCTCTATGGTCAGGGTGGTCACGACCTCTTCTTCATTCTGGTTACCCTCCTCCATCAACTCCATGGTGACAGGAGGTCCTTGTGGCGTACCCTCAGTCGTAATATTGAGCAATTCACCCACTCCTATCTGTTGTGACCCTGCTTCTATGGTTTTCATGCTATCAAATTGCTCTGCTAGTTCCACAGACGACGCTGGTTCTTGTGGGACAGCCTCGTCCGTGGTACTAGTGGGCCTTTCTGTGTCAACTTCCGCATTTTCCATTTGTTCCATGGTTTCATATTGCTCTTGGGAGCAGCCTCTTCTTCAAATGCTTCAGCTTCCATCTCCATCTCTTATGGTTCCTCTTGGTCAACATAGTGATCTTCTCGTGCATTTTCCTCCTCTGTGGCTTCTGGTTCATCTTCCCTAGTAGCCACAACAGCTGCTACTTCTTCCTCTGTGGAATCCTGAAATAGTTCCCATGGGATCGGGATTTGTCTAATGGCATTCACTACTAACAACTGAACCAGCCCATGGTGGGTGATGGTCGCCAATACCTGTCATGACTCCTGAGCCAAATGTGCCATTAGGTGGAGGCTTCTCAATAAGAAATAAGGCACATTCAGTGAGAAAGCCTCTGCTTGGGGAAATCGCAGGTGAGTTAGTATTTGGAGATGGTATTTGAATATGGTGGAGTATCTCCCTTCACAATTCATATATCTCATGATGAACTCTGATACTTCCTTCCATGGATGCGGCAGTGAATTTCGGTCGTATCCTCGACCCTTCTGCACAATGCTTTCTCCTGCCTGTAAAAAGGCTTCAGGAAACTCCATAAGAACAGGCCTTCTTGAAAACCATCGTTGTCCATTTTGAGGGAGTCCAATGACTTCTGTAATGGCTTCCTCTGTCATAGGAATTTCAATTCCACAGACTCGAGAACTTCCTTCTCTCAAGTTGAGTGTGAATTTTGTCACAATTTCTTCGTTCGACCCTTTCAACCTGTCAAAGTAAACATTCTATCCCGCATTCTCAAAGACCTGCCATACCTCCTGATTGTTCTGAACTCTTGTTGTATCTTCAGGTTCATGCCGCACATAGCATCCACCCATTGTTGCAGAGGCAGAGTCAACATGACGAATGTAGTTAGCTAGTAGGGGAAAATGACAGGGCTCCAAACCATTAGCAACTAAAATAAAGTCATATCTCTTTTGGGGATGACAAATGAAACAGCGTTGGTATGTTTGGAAATGATGACAGATTGTGGTGGTACTATTAGAAATTTAATGCAGCGTGTTGGGGAGGTGACTGATTATGTATCTACACATACGAGTACGCATTTCAACATATCAAGTTATGATTACAGAGTGCCAAAATCATTGGATTTTGTTTGGTGAGGATCGTGTGTCATAAATGATTTTTCATGGTATGCCATCATTTATTATCACAGTTCCCCCCCCAACTTAATTACAGTCGTCCACGGCACATTTTGATGTCTTTTTTTTGGGAATATTTTAATTAAATCCATAAAAGTCAGTGAAGATGTACCTGGGGACCTACCTTATGGCGGAGTAGCAGAAAAAGGTCTAACAGAGTAATGAAAACAGGGCATAACGGTAGCAAGGAGTAACAACAATAGTGAGTAACAACAACATCGGAGTAATGACGATGGCAGAGTAGCAAAAGTTGCAGAGTAACGGCACTGGTGGAGTAACGGAAGTTGCGGAGTAAAAACACCAACGGAGTAACGGCAGTTGTAGAGTAATGACACCGGTGGAGTAACGACAGTTGCAAATTAACAACATTGACGAAGTAACGGTAGTTGCAGAGTAACAACATCAGCGGAGTAATGGAAGTTGCAGAGTAACAACACTTAGTGAAGTAATCAGTACACACCAGTGGAGTAACAACAACATCATTATAGCAGCACTGGTGGAGTAACAACGCCGAGTGTTACATTTCTCCTGGCCATATTCCTTTGTTATTCCTGCAAAAATACAAACAAGTAAGAAATAACAATTTTTTTTTTTTTTTTAAGGCAGAGTGAGAGTGTCCTTCATTCCAACAATCATTAAATCAGATGAGTCAGAGAGGTGTTTGACAAAGGCATTTCTAGACGCTGGATGGTGGTATAGTAGACAGTGTCTGTTTCCTAAGAATGAGGTATGATTCTCATCTATTTTAATTAATCTAATTGTCCCATTGTCGAACACTGCGTCCACTTGGTATGGCCCCATCCAACGAGTGCAAAGATTGCCTTTGAAGTCCTTAAATCGGGAATCATAAAGTAATGCCCAATCTCCCACATGAAACACCTTACTTTTGATGAATTTATCATGCCATTTCATTCTCTGCTGTTGAACAGCAGTGGTCTTCTGGAAAGCTACTAATCGAATCTCGTCCAACTCATTCAGTTATTCCAGTCGGTGTTTTTGTGCTTTTGATGGGTCTAGGCCTACTTCTAGAGCTGTTATGAGTGTACTGATCTCAAATTCCACTGGAAACAAGGGGACTTTCCCATAGACTAATTCAAATGGTGAAAACCCAGTTGTGTTTTTCCATGTTGTTATGTATTCCCATAAAGCTTTTGGAAGTTTCTGTGCCCAGTCCCAGTGATGACTTGCTACTGTCTTTGTCAAGATATTTTCTAATACCTTGTTTGTGCTTTCTACTTTCCTGTTCACCTGGGGTTGATAGGGGGTTGTCACTCTATGTTTGACTCCATATTTCTGCATCAACTTTCCTATCATGTGATATGTGAACTGTGATCCTCCATCCGACACAATTTCCCTTGGAGTACCATATCGGGCAAAGATTTCTTCAAAAAGAAAGTTTGCCACTACTTGTTCTGTTGCTCTTGTGACCGCTCTGGCTTCCACCCATTTAGTTACATAATCAATGCAGACCAGGATGTAAGCTTTCTGATGAGAAGGTGGGTTGAAGGGTCCAACAAAATCAATGACCCATTTCTCAAATGGTTCAAGGACTATCTGGGGTTGTAGAGGCATTTCGTCTGCTTTCCCAAGTTGTCCCATCCATTGGCAGCTATCACACCTTCGAACATAATCTCGGGCATCATGAAAGAT
Organism: Picea mariana; assembly: GCA_032191745.1. Classification (NCBI taxonomy): domain Eukaryota; kingdom Viridiplantae; phylum Streptophyta; class Pinopsida; order Pinales; family Pinaceae; genus Picea; species Picea mariana. The sequence continues at coordinate 115,331 of JASDQU010503396.1, read as the reverse complement.
GGAGGGCCAGTAATATCCCATTTGCAACACTTTTTGACCTGTTCTTTTATCTGCAAAATGTCCTCCACAGGGTCCATCATGTGCAGCCTTCAGTATCTCATAGATATTATCTTCTACCAGACAACGTCGAATATCTTGGTCAACCCCTATATGAAAGAGATATCCTGCCATCCATGAATATCAGGTACTCTGGTGAATAATCTTCCTTTTCTCCTTATATGACAGATGACGAGGCACCTTCCCTGAAGCAAGATAACTAGCAATATCTGCATACCATGGAGTGATAACAGATACTGCAAAAAGATGTTCATCTGGAAAATTATCTTCAATTGGTGTATTCTTACCCTCATGTTCTATCCTAGATAAGAAATTGGCAACCACATTGTCCTTCCTTGGTTTATCTACTATAGTAATATCAAATTCCTGTAGTAGCAAAATCCATCTTGTGATATGACCAGGGGTAATAGGCTTATTCATTAAATACCTAGTAGATGCATGATCAGTATGCACAAAGGTAGGATACCCGGTAAAGTAGTGTCGGAATTTATTGATGGCATAAATGACAACAAGGAACTCTTTCTCAGTCACTGTGTAGTTTAATTCAGCAGGAGCCAAATTCTTACTAACGTAGTAAACTACGTATGGTATTTTTTCCTCTTGTTGTCCTAATACTCCAACAACCACTATTTGGGAAGCATTTGTATGAATATGGAAAGGTAATGCCCAGTCCAACCCTCTAAGGATTGGAGTGCTATAGACCAATTCCTTAATTCTCGTAAAGGCTGCATCACAGTCCTTTGTCCACACAAAATAGAAATCTTTTGCTAGCAATTGAAAAAGTGGATGTGCTACTTTAGCAAAAATTTCTATAAAACACCTATAATAACCAGCACAACAAATAAAGATGCATACCTACATGGTCATTTTGGGTGTCGGGAAATGCTGAATTACCTTTTTCTTTGATGGGTCCATCTGGATTCCTTCAGCTCAGAGAAAATGTCCCAGAACAATTCCCTCTTCCATCATCATATGGCATTTTGCCGTACTCACCGAGACACGCGCTTGTATACACCTTTCGAGAACTTTTTATAAATTTTTCATCCCTTCAAGAAATGAATCCCCATATGGAGTAAAGTCATCCATGTACATTTCAACATTGTCATCTATAAAATTAGAGAAGATTCCCAAAATTGCCCTATGGAATGTTGCAGGAGCATTACACAGGACAAAAGGAAGGACCCGGCATGTGAATGTTCCCCAAGGGCATGTGAAAGTAGATTTATATTGATCTTCAAAAGCTATCTGGATCTGGTTATACCCACTAAACCCATCTAGAAAAGAAAAAAAAAAATTGCCAGCCAATGTGTCCAGAACTTGATCAATAAATGGCAAAGGAAAATGATCTTTCTGCGTTGCCTTATTTAATTCTCGATAATCCACACATATTCGCCATTTACCATTTTTCTTAGGGACCATTACTAATGGGGAGACCCATTGGATATCTAAGATGGGGTAAATAAAACCTACATCTAGTAATTTCTGAAGTTCTTCTTTCACAACATTTTTCAATGTGGGGTTCATCCTTCTCTGAGGTTGTCTCACAGAACGAAAATCCTCCTTAATGTATATATGATGGGTACATGAATTATCAGGGATCCCTTTCATATCTTTATAATCCTAGGTGAAGGCCTCTTTGTGTTTCTGAAGGACATCCACGAGTTGCTTCTTCTGGGATTCTGACAGGGTTGGATTAATATTCAAGGTTTTTCTTGGTTCTATTTCTACTAGGACACTTTCATTGGGTGCATCAATAGGTAGATCCTATGGTCCTTCTGTTGTTTCAATTGTTTCCTGAGTCTCATAGCTTAGGATAGATTCTAGGAATTGTTGACTTGTTTCAGAAACGGAGCAAGGATCATCCATAAAAGAGGTCATTACATCATCTTCCAATTCTATTTTCAACTGAAGGGCTTGTCCAATAGTGAGAAATGGCCTCAATTCCTCATTTTCTGTTTTGGACTCTTTCCTAGATAAAATTTTATTGCTTCCTGTTGGTTTTATGGATGGGTTTGGTTCTGCAGGTGGGTATAACACTAAGTTCTTAATGTTGTGCCCATTGGAAATAACCATGTGCCATGATCGGCACCCAATGTAAGCATCTGCAGTAGCCAGCCATGGTCTACCCAAAATCAAAGGATGGCCGCCCACTGAAGATTGCGTATGTAAGACCAAGAAATCTATAGGATAGTGCCATGAATCTACTGAATTTGTTACGTCTTCCAACTTTCCTACAGGTTTGACTGTGGATCGGTCTGCCAATTCCAATACTGTAGGTGTATGTTTCAATTTACGAAGACCTAATGCATGCATGGTTTCAGTGGTGATAACGTTGATGGCATCACCCAGGTCTACCAGCACATTCAGAATCTGTACCCCATTAATTTGTACTATCAGAATTGGGTTCCCTGGATCTCCATACTTTTAAGGCATTGAATTTCCCATCATGAAATATGATAATCTTCCCATAACATGAATGGTAAGGGGGTCTTTGGATTTCTTTGCAGGTTTCTTTGAATAGTATTCCCTAAGATTCTTTGCATATATTTGCACATCCTTCATAGCTTGTAACAAGGGAATTTTAACAAATAAGTTGTGCAATTCTCCTAATAAATCAAATTCAGCTTGAGGGCTTGATTTACTCAAAGTCAGTCTCTCTGGGTAAGGTGGTTTAGATTGATGTTGTTTTACAGGAGGTGCCTGGTTTTTATCAGTTTGTTTTGGCTCTTTACTAATTGGTTCTGATTCCTTACCTTCACTGTCGAGTTGTTCAATGGTAACTGGAGGAGGTTGAACATTAACTGCCCGCCCTGATCGTAGATTCATTTCATACAACTATGCAGTGGAAATGCTATATGAAGGTAGGTTAAGAATGTCAATTTGATGAACTCCCCTGCTATTAGGATTCAAATTAGGTTGGATTGGGAGCTGAGGATGGGCAAGTTGACTACCTGGAGGCACATTAGATGGTAGTTGGAGTTGTTTTTATGGCATCGATTGAGGAAACTACCCAGGAGGGGATCCTCGCCAAGTTGGAGCCCATGGGGAGCTTGAACTGGCTTGAGGCTTCCACTGCTGCCATGGTGGAAATTGGTATTGTGGCCACATGGAAGGATAGGGCATGGAATGAGGATTCATATTAGAATTATTGAAATACTGAGATGGATCTGAGTACATACCTTGATTTCCCATTGGTGGTTGAGGTTGCCATGGCTTTCTAGACCCCATGAGGTATAGTTGCTCCATGTCTTTCCCCATTCCTTGAAATACTATTTTCAGGCCTGGCAGGGAGGGGCATGAGCTTGTTGCATGATTTATCGTGCAGATTGCACATTCCTCTATGGATTTTAGTGGGCATTCCCTCTCTAGATACTTCTTTCTGTAAGTTTTAAACCTGCGAAGTAAAGCAATGCATATAGATTCTTAAGCAAGACAGAAATTAATCAATGGCTCATACACAGAGTACACAAAGATTTTATACCGGAAACCCTCAACCAGGAAAACATTTCTTAGATTCATTATATCAAATTTCACCATTCACCATACAATATATACAATGTTTTTAGGTATTTCATAGATACCAAAACCCTAATCCCTTAATCCGGGATTAATTTACAAATTCACTAAAAATAGCAAAAACTAGTGCGAGGGATCGTCAGACACAGTTGTCGAACCTGATGTGCCCACACACACACATGCAAAGAATATAACACATACCCAACATTCTCCCACTTGTTGTTTTCTTTGCATCCAGGGGTCCAAGGGTCCAAGGGAATATATAGTCAACAAT
>JASDQU010503396.1:87442-108599 GCA_032191745.1 Picea mariana | reverse complement strand
AAACACAAGGGTTTGAAAGAAATAAATCTAACTCGTGATCTGGAGCAGGGCGTCAAAAGACTCTTCCTTCCCCAGGACAAGAGATTGACAAAAACAGAAAAGCAAAAATAAAAACAAGCGGAAAGAACACCTACGCTCAAGACCTGAAGCAGAGTGAGAAAACTTGTTCTCTCCCCAGGACGAGAGATTGACCCTCTGGTTGGTCTGGATCGTTGTCTTGCACCTTGTTAGCCTCCTCGACATTGGGGCCAAAATGTTGGTGTCTAGGTATGAACGATTTATTCACCCTTTTCCTACATTAATTTATCAATCCAGGTGCATATCCTTTCAAGGTAAGGTATATGCAGGGGAAAGAGTACAATTCGTTCTGGCCAAGGGTTCATGATTAAGATTCAAAACATTACTGTCAACTGGATTAACTACAACTTCCAAAAAGTACTCATAAGAATCACACATTGTAACAGCAAGAATAAACTGATAAATAACACTGTAACAACAAGCATAAACTGATAAATAACACATTGTAACAACAAGCATAAACTGACAAATAACACACACAGGAAGATGCAACACCTTATTAGAAGAGCGGGCCCAGCTCTTTGATCAGGGCTGCGTTAGTCATAGCAAAGATGAAGACAACAAAATAGATAGTGTTTTATAAATCTGAAAAGGGTTATTACAATCTCAAAGGGGACATCCCCGGTTACAGGAATAAACTGTCTTTTATACATCAAAAGGGAGAACAACCTCGTTCCCCAAAACATTGTAACCATATCCCCAAAAATATACATTAGTTGGAACGACACCAGTACCAAATGGATAGGATCAGCGAAATGCCCAAGATGGTTCAGGGATCTGCAACTCTAGTTGCGTGGCCTCTTTATGGCTTGGTTGTTGTTGTGAAGAGAGGATCTGCTATGGGATGAAGGCCTGGTCCTATTCTCCAGAAGCTGCGGTCAAACATTCATTTTAGTGTTGTGAATAGGTAAAACTCCGTGACTTTACTTCATTAATAAAATATTCCAATAGACAAGGTAGGGGTATTTACCTCATACGTTTAGCATAGTAAACATAGGTAAATAAGTGCAAAAAGGTCAAAAAAGTAATGGAAATGCAGCAGAAAGATAGCCCAATTTGGTGCCCAACACCTGGTGTGGTAACCAGCTGGTGGAAATGTCATACTGTTAGGTACCCTTGGTCCAAATAGGTTGGCTCATGATGAGACCCCCTATCCTCTGACAAGGTCTTGTTTTATTATTTTCCAGGTCCCTCTTGTTTCTTACTGAGAATCCTTTTATTGCTTTCTCGGGGATCCCTGGGTGAAGCAACTCAAGGTTTTATTTTTAGGATTTTATCTTTTACCATCTTTTTTTAACCTTCTAGGCCTTTATCCCCTTCTTCCCACGAGGTAAGCTGTAGTCCTGAAAATAGGTCAACCCAATGCTCGGACAAGGGGAATGAGATAAGTGAGTGGGAAGTAAGATGAAGAAGTGGTGCTATGAGGGGAGCAGACGATGGCTTTTCAGAAATCCCCCCAGTGGTATACCAAAACCTAAAGATACAGGCTTGCTAGGGCACCTTGTCAATCCCCTCAAACATGGTCAAGTGGGCAAGTGTAAGATCCAAGTAGTTGTTAGAAATAAAAGGAATGAGATGCATATATTCAAAAATTTTAATGATCAAAAGTGACACATACCATGATACCTGGACTAATTACCTCATAGAGCAAGAAATTTTTCTGATACAAGACCAAGACGATGGTGATGGATGTTGCTGCTACTAACAAGATGAAGATGATAGAAGAGGAAAAGGTGGGCCCTCTAGGGCCATGCTTAGGTCAATCCTATTCTTGGTACTCCATGTTTGAGAGCTGTGGGCCTCGAGACATGATCTCCTAGTTATCCCTAAAAAGTGGGGATAACATTTGTCTCCAACTTGGGACATGTGCTTACCGTAGAGCACATGAGAACCTCAGCATCTCTGGCATAATCTGCAAACCTGCTTGATCTTGAAAGAAGCATTAGTAACAAAATTGGGGTGGTAATGCCACCCCAGCGTAGATATATATATATATATATATATATATATATATATACTATGATAAAGCAATCAATAAGTAAGAATGTCAAAACAAATTCTTACTTGTAATTACCTTTTGGCTAGAATGTTTGGTGTAGTCAAACAACCAATGAAGCCAATCCAATAACGTCCCACGATACGTGCCTTTGTGCTTCATCATAAACCAAAATAGTGATGAATCAAGCACAAAAATGACATGGGTTAGAACATATATCATATCATATGAGGTCACAAGGTCTAACTCATGGAGGCGGGTGGGAGGGATAAAACCATGCCGAGTCAACCTGGAAGAAAGGTGCTCAATCCATTTCAAGAAAGGGTCATGAAAAGTACAAGGTCCAGAGGATTAACTCAAAATTTCCACAAACTAGATACCTAGGGAATCCTCAAGCTCTAAAATCAAGGAAGGGATCGACAAATATCTAGCAGACGACTTGCAAACTGTCAAGGGAAAGTTGAAAAAATGAGATAACAGACTCAAACTTGTAGTATCCAACCAACCCTTGGAGTCTAGGTTTTTCCTAAGAGGAAACTCAATGTAAAAGATATACTTTCTGACCAAATCTTTAGAGAAACAACTAGACAAAGTAATAATAGGTGGTTGGAGAAAAAGGTCATGAGAGTCCTTCTTTAGGCAAACAATGTTCTTACTCCTATCAAAATCCTAGCGCAGTGGTGGTTGATAGTCATTTTCATAGAACAATTCTAAGTGATCGAAGGAGTACTCATCAAAGGCCTCAAGGTAAGACTGAAAATCATCAGGAAAATACTGTACTTGGTCAACCTTGGGTGCTTGGGGAGAATCAATAAAAATCTCATCTCCTTGTTGCCACTGGTCAAGAGCTCGTTGTGATAATTGCAAAGGAAACACTTGGAGATGACTCCTTATGTCATAGATGGGATCCATATCATAACCAACTGCATCCCACCTATGTCTCCCAACATGTATGAAATCATCAAAATAAACTATGTTGGTATCAGTATCATAACATGGAGGGTTCAAAACATTCAAGGTTTCACCCCTTTCCTCTTCTTTTCTCAAATTACAAAGTAGGTAATCATTGAAATCTTGGAGAGGAAGGTAACTTACCTTTTATTCTAGTGTGGGAGTTTCGAGGACTTGGGTATTTTTAACATGCATTACTATCTTATCCTCATGAGTTTCCCCTTCATCTTTGGTTGTACAACAAGGAAGATGCTCTTTATTTAGGAATTCCATTTCTCCATCACTCTTTGAATCATGAAACAAGGCATCATCAAAATCCTAAGAAGGAAAGAAACTAACCTTATCATCTTATTGTTGTGCAGGTGGAGAAGGCTTGTGGATCGCTTCATCAAGAGGGAGAGGGCATGTTGATACTTCATCAGTGGGTTCCGGCTACTCATCTGTGTCTTCAATAATCCCTTGTCGATCTGTGGTTTGTTCCCCTTCTTCTTGGAGATCAATGATGAAGCTCTCAAGTGTAAACAAACTCTCCCCATTGAGAGTACTTGAGGTAAAGAGGCATCCTATCTCAAACAAGGAGACCTTCTCCTTGATTATTGCAGCCATGTTGTAAGCTTCATCGAGCGTCCTAGGGGTTACTTCGTTAAGAGTAAAACTTAGATACCCCAAAAGTGAATGATTAAAGAGATGAACCAGGTATCTCTCCTCGGGATGATGACTTTTAGGAATTCAATATAGCATGTTCTCAAATCTATCCTAGAAATATCTGACAGTTTCATCCTTAGCTTGCTTTATATGCTTGATTTCTTCTAATAGTACTAGTATGTCTTCTAGTCGGATACCCCATATTTCAAGAAAGGTTTCCTTGAATTGCTCCATAGCCATGATGCTGGCATCGGGGAGTTTATCATACCATTCTTTGGCATTGTGAGAAAGCATGGCAGAGAAAAGTTTCATGACCACGTCTTCAACATAATCATCGACCGGGTAGGATAGGAAGAAATTCCAGAAGTTTCTCATGTGATAGTCAACTCTCTCTCTATCACCACCAGTGAATCTAGGGAGAAAATTTATGTATTCAAAGGGCATTTGTTGAGGGTACTCCAGGATGTTACTCATGTCTAAAGGCTTGTAGTTCCCGGGATCCCATTTTGAAGTCATCATTGGCTTCGTCATCAATGGAGTCGCAAGATAGTTTTCTTGAAACTATCAAAGAAATAGGGAAAACACCCTATTGGAGTCATCAGGTAAGCTTGTAAGATAAAGTCTCTAGAGGCAAAGCTTACTGAAAAGTTTCTTCTGAGGAAGGTTTGACTCAGTGTTCCCCATCAAGGGCACCAAAATGTTATCGCACAGTTTGTATCTAGGATAAAAGGATATAAGATAGAATGCCAAACTAGCGTAACAAGAACCACTCCCACCCAATGTCACCATAATGGGATGGTTATTTCTCTTTAAGGAGGTTAGGCTCAGGGGAGACATCCTCGGTGACCCAGGGTTTTGAAGAGACAAAAGGATAATAGGACCAAGACAAGGTTTCCCCCCTTCACAAGTCACCACCTAAACAGATAGTCCGTCCAAAGGCCAATTTAAGAAGTAAAACCCCCAAAGAAATGTACCTGCCTGGAACAAAGAAACAACAAACTGATATATGCAAGTTTTGTCTCAATGGGGTTAGTACTTCATATAATACATGACTATTTGAAGAACATATAAGCAACTAGCAATAAATGTTGATGAAGTCAATATTTATCAATAGCATTGAAAATTATAACACCTCACCAATAAATATTGAAACAATGTAGCATTCAATGTAACCAATCAACACCTTATTCAATTAATTCTTAAACCATCATTAATTTCTCTTAAAACAAAACATTGCTTCATTAAAGATGAAATAACCAATGATGACATCAACAAATAGGGTTAGTGAGTTCGTTAAGTTTTAGGGTTAGAGTAGTTAGGGTCTGAAATTCAAAGAGTTTTAAGAGTTTTGTAATCAAGTTTCACTTCAACGTTAGAGGACTTTAGATCAGTGCCTTAGGGTCTAATGGAGTCAAAGGTGAAGGACGCAAGAGTTGAAGGATGGAAAATATTTTAAGGACTAGAGGGAAAATTTTTGAGCTGTTTCTAAGGCAAGGCCTCAAAATCAAAACCCTAGGGGAGAGAGGCTCACTATGGTGTTTCTATAGCAAGGCCTCGTGCTCTCTCCTCCTTCCTGGAAAAATGGCTAGCTCAAAAATAAATTATATGACAAAAACAAGAGGGTTTGATGAGATAAGGTGTTGCTACAGCAAGGCCTTTCAACAAACCCTAGAAAGAGTATGACCCTAGTGTAGTAAACCTAGGCCTGGGACATCTCACTCTTATTGGCTTCAAAATAGTATGGCTAGCAAAGAGGAAGAGGAAATAGGAGTGTAGCTATGGCTAGTCTCTTTCTTTCCTCAACAATGGCTAAATATTTCTCTATCAGGGGACATGAGACAATGACCTACTTGTGTTCTTGTCCCATAGGGTTTTCTTTTAGCAATATTCATAAACATATGGAAGAAATTAAATTGCAACCATTCAATCAAGAAGTTTTGCAGAAAAATACTTACAATTCATCAATAAATAACCATGCAAACCCTAGTTGTAACACCTTCCTTCAAGAGAAATGCCAAAATATGTCAAAAATGTCATCCTTCAATAAGTGTGCCTCCTGTTATCAGCTAATAACCCAAGATAGGGCGCAAATTTCAGACCTCACCAAGTGGTGAGTGAAAGATGATGAAAAAATGAGAGTGAAAACCCTCAATATATAATGTATCAATGACCTAATTTAATTTTTAGGTCATAAAAAGGATGACAAGGCCATAATACCAAAATAATATTGTTTTTACATTAAATGCTAGACTAAAACCCTAATCAAGCAAAAAGGTAAGACGTCACCCCTTCCTAGGGTGATGTTATCCCTTATTAGGGTAAATGTAGCCTCCTGAAGCAAGACATTAGCCCTCATTGGGCTCCCCCAAGCTTCCACACATGCCAACTACCCTGTTCATCTGCCAATATGCTCATGATGATGTCATAAGCCTCCTAGTGATGTCCTAGGCCATCTAGAGCCAACGTCGCACTGAAAATGGGTCAATCCACCTAGGTCAAGCTGTGTTGGGGTGCCTCTAGTGGAATGTCCTCTTCTTCTCAGGTGAAAAACCTCTGATCAACCTCTATCCTATCTCTGCCCCTTGATGGGGTCTCAGCATCCATCTGGTGGGATATTCAGACCCATGGAGGTCCAAACTGATCATCTCCCCATGTGTACCAATCCAAATGGTACATGTATGTCGGGCATGGTCCTGCACATCAAAGGCTACGCCCTCCATGTGCTCATCAGTCACAGGGATCATAGAAATGTCAATCACATCTCATCATCAATATTATTAAACATATGCATAAAATACCTAATATATCAGTTAACATCTCAAAGACATTACATAATCTTGCAATACAAGTCTGGGGAAAAGGTCAAGGCATCCTATTGGGCTAGTATCCACAGGAAAAGGAAATTTCCCTGAAAAGACCTTATCCAAGCCATGTAAGTGGGTGATGTGGGCAATGGATGTCCAAGCATGTGGGTGCAGGGAAGGTCAAGGATGAAAAAGTGTTACCTATGGGTGCCTTTGTAGAAGGCGAGTTGTACCTATCATGGATGAATTCTTTCCAAGCCCATTCCTTCCTTTATTCTTTTTATCCTTTTATTCTTTTTTTCTTTTTCTTTGTTCAAGAGGTAATCAGGGGACACTGCCTTGGCATGGTGACTAGAGCTGATAGCATTACCCACAAGTAATTTCACAGAGATGAGAAGGTTGGCTCATGATGAGACCCCCTTTCCCTTGGCCATGAAACCAAGAGTCACTGCCCTGGCGTGGTAACCACCTGGTAGAAATGTCATACTGCTAGGTACCCATGGTCCTAATAGGCTGGCTCGTGATGAGACCCCCTNCTGACTAGGTCTTGTTTTATTATTTTCTGGGTCCCTCTTCTTTCTTGCTGAGAAGCCTTCTATTGCTTTCTTGGGGATCTCTGGGCGAAGCATCTCGAGGTCATATTCTTAGGATTTTATCTTTGACCAGCTTGCTTTTACCTTCTGGGCCTTTAGGCTCTTCTTCCCACGAGGTAAGGTGCAGTCCTGAAAATAGGTCAACCCAATGCCCAGACAAGGGGAATGGGATAAGTGAGTGGGAATTAAGATGAAGAAGTGGTGCCATGAGGGGAGCAGATGATGGCTTTTCAGAAATCCCCCCAGTGGCGAACCAAAACCTACATATACAGGCTTCCTAGGGCACCCTGTCAATCCCCTCAAACATGGTCAAGTGGGTAAGTGTAAGATCCAAGCAGTTGTTAGAAATAAAAGGAATGAGATGCATATATTCAAAATTTTTAATGATCAAAAGTGACACATACCATAATACCTAGACTAATTACATCATGGAGCAAGAACCTTTTCTGATACAGGACCAAGCCAATGGTGATGGATGTTGTTTTTATTGACAAGATGATGATGATATAAGAGGAAAAGGTGGGCTCTCCAGGGACATTCTTAGGTCAATCCTGCTCTCGATACTCCATGTCTGGGACCTGTGGGCCTCGAGACATGATCTCCTAGTTATCCCTAAAAAGTGGGGATAACAGGGCTCGCTTGCATAATACCACCTACTCGGACCCCCCCCCCACTGTTAAAAGAAGAATGGTCGAGGGGTTTGGGTATCTCCTGCTAGCCATTTTTTTGGGTGCACCTAGATGAACCACTGAGATGAGCGCCCATTTTAACCATAACGCACCAAAATATCAAATCACTCTTGAACTTAGGATAAAAATGAAAAGTGGGTTTTTAGCTCCCATTTCCTTCATTTTTTCACCAAGGGGTCGAAAACACACCAATTTAACTTATTCAAGGGTCATTTTAATTGTGCAAACCCTAGCCATTTCATTTTCCTTTTGTAAATAATAGGCAGAAAGCCATGTGATTTACACCATAAACTTACTAAAGGTGAAATCCCAATCACTGTCTGATTCCTATGAAATATAGGGTTACAATAGTGGCTCCACTTGGGGATGGTACTCTCCTTGTGAGGTGCCAAGAACACCGTAGACTAGATAACCTTGTTCATAAACTGATCAAAACCTGCAACCTGCTCTGTCCAAAATATTTGTAGCTAAACCAAAAACATAATTATGATCTGTGTGTTGGACTTGAACTGTACTTTGAAAACCAAACTTTATTTTTGAAACTGGAAATGGAAACCAAACGGAAAATCAAACTGATAAGTAATGAAAAATGCTTGCCCAAGAAGATTATTTTCACACCTACCTAATCTAATATATTGGGATTATTGTACAATCAAGAAATGGAAAAATGCCAATGCAACCAATCCAGTAGTTGATCTAATAATTCAATTCTTTTATTGTTTTTACCCTGCATCAGAAAAAGAACCTGCAAAGGCATTAGTAACTACCTTCCATATTGTTTCTCACAACGCAAGTATTTGAAACTATGGAAAACTAAAGAGGCTTTAGGTATTAATTTACATTTTGAAAGAAAATCCCCTCCATATAGACAACTATATGATCATGATAAACATGACTTATCTCCCGATATTCAAATTTATCCATCTCAACTCCATGATTTAATGTTGTGTTTATGCTATTTACATCCTCATGCACTTCTTGACATGGCTGCAACTTTTCTGATGAGCTTTGAAATGATACTTCTGTTGAAAACAATGATGAAATTGATTGTCTAATCATATCACATTCATAAATTATTTTTGGCTCATGACTGGTGAATGAGAAATGATTTTTACAACACAGGTCATCCAACCGATCAACTATTGGATCCTGAAAAAACTAACATGATTGTTGCATTAATTCATGTGAAATTTCATGGCTTTCTATATATTTTCCCTTCATTCTCTGTTCAAGAATCTCCTTCAAATTTTGAAATGAATTAAAAGTTAATGATACAGAGTTACATTCCACTAATTCAAATCTTGTTTCGAGCTCTGAACTTCCATCTAGACTTTGAAGTTCAAGTGGAATTAGTGACTATGATTTTGGGTCTAAAACAGGCCCCATGTCATCAATGACATCCTTTGCTGACTCATCATAAAAATTTCCTTCTTCACTATTTACAACTTGCTTAGAGTTTCCTTTCAGAAATTGAAAAGATGAGAAACATAAGGGTACAATGTTTCCACTTACTCTGAGATTTTCTGTATTTTTATCATTGATATCATAATTTCTATGCACAGATAAATTGTCTTGCTGGGATTGCAAATGATCTTATTCCTCCCAACATTATGTTATTGATTTCTCTGGAAAATCCATCTTGATATCATCCTCATCATATGGATCGAGCTTGGTTAAATCATCCATGACTGATATGTCATTAAACATATACATCATGTTAGTTGATGGGTCTTTTACAAGATGAGTTAGAGTTTCTTCTTTGACTACATTGTGAATTGAATACATGAAACAAACATTGTCCAACCCATGATACCAAGGTTGAGCTGCAAGGTGTTTGGGAACAATGATCCTTGTCCTCTTTGGAACTAATGGAACATGTTCTCTTTGAACATCAAGTTCATATTTCCTGCTAATCATCTGCATTATGTCTTTTACAATGTTTCCCAGGACATCTAGTTTTACTTCTCAGAATGCCATATGTTCATTTTTTGTTCTATCCTTTTTCAATGCTTTAAATTTTTCCTTGTTGTTCATCAAGTTAGCTTTCACATCAACTGCAATCTTTTTCATTTCTTCAAGGGTTGTAGTGTCCCTTTCTCTTAGCTAGAATGCCATCTTTGGATCAAAGGCATCTAGGTAATGCAAGTGAGCTAGTCCTAGTCGTGGTCTTATATCAGCAGGCATTGAATGGTACACCTTATTGAACCTGGATGAAAAATGCTGTACTGTCTACCCTGAATGTATTTTCAAGTGATCATACTCTTCTAGAATGAGAAATATATTTCCCATGATCACCCATCGATCTAGGAAAATTTTCACAAATTGATGAAAATTATCAATGCTTGCAGCTGGAAGATTCTTAAACTAATTTTTAACTTTACCTTGCAATGATAAGGTAAACATTCTGATATAGACATCATCTTCTTCCACCTCAAACAAATCAAGAAAATCCTCAAGATTTTGAATATGTTTTTCAGAAGTGATCTTTTCATTTTCTCCATCAACCCTAGGTAGATTATTGTTGTAATTGGCAGGGAGGTCATGGAGAATAGGAGGAAAATATAGGGGCTTGTATCTATCTAGGATTTTTGCAGGTACATGAGGTAAAGCAATGGTCTCATAGTTAACTGTAATTTCAACAATGGTAGAAGATAAAGCAAGAGGTTTGTGTCTCACTAGGCTATCTACAGATATTGGAGTGTTTACCAGAGCTATAGATAAAGGTTGAATCCTTTGAGGTTCTTCATATTGAAACTGATCATTATGAATTTAAGCAATAAATTCTTGACCAGGATTATAATAGGAAAGAATATAATTATAGATAAAACCAACAATGTCTTGAATACAATTTGAACTTGAATGCATGATCTTTTCATATTTCTTTGTCATGTTTCAGGTTCTTCCTCCAGTGGAGTCTTCAAATTGGAACTGATCTGGAGATTGGAGTCGTTGGATGAATGATCTCAGCCTTCTTGTGTCTGATCATTTTCCACCATCAGTAATCAGATCTGGAACTTGAAGTGCACTACTCGAGAAATTTCCCCAGTACGGTCGCCATTATGTTATCACCCTCTAATTTTCTAGGTTGAGGAGGAAATCGACAGGGGTAACCACAAAACTGCTTTGAGTCAAGGATCTATCCCTCCAAGACTCAGAGAGGGATATCTCTCACAGATTTAGATTTGTTCGAGTATGAATCTTGGGCTAGTTATGATAGATTGGTATTTGGTTGGAGCAGGAGCAAAAGGCCATTGGGAAATGGGGTCAAGGAGATATAATCCAATCAAATCAAGGTCTACAGGGGAGCTTATAGGGAAAGGTAGGAACTGTGATGCATCCTTTAAGGTTTGGTAAATGGTCAAGAAGAAAATGGATGGAATTAGATCATAATAGGGCATTAAAGAATCTTGGGAATGACCTTCAGGCATAAAACATTTATATTTCTTTAAACTAGGAATAGGGTATTTTTTTAAAAATCCCGAGCTTGACTCTCTTTAAAACAATAAAGAAAAGAAACACATATGAAAAACAAATAAAACATAATTATAGTGAGAAAAACTTCACCAGCGTAATGATACATGAATCCTGTAACTGTAATATTGATCTGATAGACTATGGTTCTCTGAACTGATTATAACAATGAAAACTTCTTTTTGGTCAGGTCCAACCCTCAATACTTCAAAAATAGAAGTATTTATACATTTATTAGAAAAAAATCAAGTCATAAATGAGCAGGCTTAAGTCCAACTCAATCTAAACTAATTAGATCTAGGATTACAAATATACAGAGATTATGTGGATCTGTTCATATTTCCAGAGTCTAATTTAATGGAGGTTATTGAAAGTTTGTTTTTAATATCTTGTGTGTTGTTGGCCTCTTGATGCCGATTGTGTCCATCTCCGAATAAACCTGGCAATTAAATCTGAGAGTGGTTAATGAGGTCGATCTTCAGCTGTCATATGTCCTCATTACCTCATATATCTGGGGTGTAGTTGGTAGACATGGATGACGATAATGGTGAGTTGATGATTTGCTTGGCACAAGCTTGTATGATATAGTGGGTGAACGATGTCTGTGTGGAAGGATGCGGTTGGTGGTGATTGGGAATGTGTGAGCGTGAGTATTTGGGAGATGAGGTGTAAGGGAGAGTGACAGGCGTGTAAAGGAGAGATAAGCATGAAGGTGATGTGGCAAGGGGAAAAGGTGTGTTGGCAGAGAGGCATGATAGGTCAAGGAGTGAATCAGAGTATTAGTAGAAGTAATGTGGAGCGTTAGTGGAACAAGTTTCGAGGGGCGAGAGGACAAGTGTTGCATCAGGGGAGGGCGATGAAATAAGCAGGAAAAAGTGAGTGGAGGACAGGTATGAGTGGAAGTGTGTGGTGGTATTGGGTGAGTGGTTAGCAGTTAGCTCGGAGGAGGGGGTAGTGGTAAGCAATAAGGAGTGGGGGGGGCTCCAAGTTCACATAAATGTGACACGTTATGAGGGTCTTTCTCACAGAATACCACCTACTTGGACCACCCCCCCCCTACCATTAAAGGCAGAATGGTCGGGGGGTCCAGGTATCCCCTGATAGTCGTTGATTTGGGCACGCATAGATCAACCACTGAAATGAGTGTGCATTTTAACCATAACGCACCAAAATATCAAATCACTCCCGAACTTAGGATAAAAAAGAAAAGTGGGTTTTTAGCTCCCCTTTCCTTCATGTTTTCACCAAGGGGTCGAAAACACACCAATTTAACTTATTCAAGGGTCATTTTAATTGTGCAAACCCTAGCCATTTCTTTTTCCTTTTGTAAATAGTAGGTAGAATGCCATGTGATTTACACTATAATATTACAGAAGGTGAAATACCAATCATTGTTTGATTCCTATGAAATATAGGGTTACAACAGGAACAATATTACCCCATTGGAAACTATGAGGACCAATACATGAGATGGACCACCCTGCGGCAAGAGAGTGGCCAAGAAGTTCCAGAGTTCACCAATACCTTCCATAACTTGCACATTGATCTGGGTATGAAAGACTCTGAGCGACATTGGGTTCTGAAATACCGCGGGCCTCTACACAAATACATCCAAACTGAAATGGATTTTATGGACATCTTATCACTTGGTTATGCTAATCGATATGTTGTTAAAATCGAGAATAAATTTAAGCACCAGAAAAAATGAGAGTTAGCGTCTACAAATTTGCAACAACCAAAGTATGAGAAATATGGGCCTAACAAACAGTCTCCTGAAAACCAATCCAAAACACAGGAAAAGAAAGGTCATGGAAAGATGAAGAAGGACACTGGAAAATGGTGCGATTTTCACAAAATCCACTGGCACAACACTGATGAATGTCGCTCAAAACTATCATTGGTGGTTGAGATCAAAGATAAGGAGCTAAACCCTGATTCAAAATGTGATTCTGAAAATACTGGTAAAATATAGATCATCGACACGGACCCCACTGCTATTTTCATGACCACAACAATTCAACCAGAAGAACCAACAGATCCTGAAGAGGAGGAGCGCCTTTTTCATTCACATATGTTGGTGAAGGGGACCCCACTACATTTTATTGTTGATAGCGAAAGCTAGAAGAACCTCATCTCAGCAGAGGTCATCAAACAATTGAGATTGTCGACAACACCACACCCGCAACCATACAACATCGGCTGGCTTCACCAAGGACGAGATATTCATGTCATCCAGCAGTGTCGATTGTCATACGGTATCCAACCCTTCAAGGATGAGGTATTATGTGATGTTTCTCCATTGAATGTCTATGATGTTTTTTTGGGCCAACCATATATGTGGAAGCACCATGCTATTTATGAGTCTTGATCCCATAGTCTCATTGTTACTCTAGGGGGTCATCTCTACAAAATACCAGAGGTAGTTCCAACTATTTTCCCACCTAAACAATGCTGCAAGGTATTATCTCATACTACAAAATCCAGATTCTTCACAATCTATTCAAAAGGGGAACAAAAGGATACTGCAACCACTAAAGCCTTGGCCCAAGCACCTTCTATCCAATAGAAGCAGGTCGACAAGATTGCAGCAAAATGCAAAGATTCCTTCTACACACAGTCATCTCAGATATCCCGACTAGTTGAACAGAGTCAACCCCACCAGCAACAGGTTCGTGACAACCTTCCACAAGCTAAGCAACACAACTTCTCCAACAAGGCAAGCAACTCATCAATATGTAGATTCAGCAAATGCTTTACCCTCTCCTTTGGGCACTCAACACAATGGAGATCATTTCTTCCTGAGGGAGGATTGATCTAGGTGGATATCGATGGCCACCCACCTTTTCCAATTGGCTCAAAACCGTTTTCTAGAAATTTTGGTAATTTACTATTTTTAGCATTTTTTCGGGTCTTGGACTTCTGGAGCCATTTTGAGGCCCTAAACGACATTTTTTGGGAAACGGGGAGAAACATGGATGTTCCTTCGATGTTTCTCACACAAAAATTGTAGTACTTGGATAGATATTTCTAACGAGGTATCGAGGGCCCCAAATGAAGATCGTATGCAAAATTTACACCCACGGGAAGTTGACATATCAACTACCCCCATCAGGGCCTGCAAACATTTTGGCTTTTCATCTTCTGGTGTTAGGGTTTTGGATTTTCCTTATGGTAAAAAGGCCCTTAGAGCCTCATTTTAACAATCATATTCTTGCGAATGAGAATATCCATCACATCTCTTCTCAGAGATAAGTCGCCACCATTCTAGCGAGTCTTTCACTCTGTATTTTTACAGTCTCTGTACATTTCTTTCATTAATAGAAATAGTGTATTAATTTATATCTGACGCTTGTTATATTTCTGATATATCTCTATTATATTGTTTTCTCTCTTGCAATATCTCTGAATATTTATGTGTTATATCTCCGCTCTCATTTCATGCTAAAAATAATCTGGATCATGTCTGGACTATTCTTCTCAAGCATAGAAGAATAATTTTCTTGATTTCTGAGCCTGGACCATTCACCTAACTGGGCCATTCCTCCAACACTAAAAAAAGTGAAACCTAGAGAGAATGAGTCTTCCCTAGGGAATGCATGTACTTGATTGTTGAACCTGGACCATTCACCTAACTCGGCCATTTTTCCGTAACTAAACAAAGTGCAACCTGGAGAGAATGATTTTTTCCTAGGGAATGACTGTCCAGACCATTTCCTAAGGAAATGAATGTCCTACACCAACCTATAAAACATACCATTCTTTGAAACTACTCACAACTATCAACTTCGAAAGAATGATTGTCCAACGAGGTGGACCATTCTACTTGACCACTACTGAGAGTGACTATCGAGAAGAAAGATTGTCCTAGACCATTCCCCCACACTGGCCACAAGGGGAATCATTGTCCATGGTACATCAACAATCTATAGAACAATTTTCATTACGAAAATGATCGTCTGATCTAGACCATTTTTTGAACTGGAAAATGCTTGTTCGTTAGAAATCTCAAACCACTTTCTGAACTGGAAAGGAACTACTCATCCTGGACCATTTTTTGAACTTAAAAATGACTGTCCATAAATCAATAACACATCAGTTCTCCCTCCCAACCTGGGAGTCGTCTCTTCTCCTTTCAATAAGGAAGTTGTCTCCACAAGCTCCAACTTGTTTCTTGAGTACGCAAACTTTTTCATCTTGTACATAGGCTTTACCAAAATATCTGCTATCTGCTCATCTGTGGAGATATATTGAAGAACCACTTTTATTTTCTAGACCTCATCACCTGGAGAATGTAATGCTTTATCTCAATGTAATTTGGTCTTTCTGGAATATTGGTTTTCTCTGAATGCTTCATATATCTCTAATCATTACAGTATATCGTGGTTGGATTCAGTTCGTTTGTTTCCTACGAGCTCATGACATCGTGGCAAGACTCAAAATGGAACATATCCAAGTGGAACTTATTTTGTTATCATGAGAGTTTGTCATGGATTAGCAATCCATCATCCTAGACTTCTGAGTAACCATTCTAATACAATATCTTTGTTATGCCACACTTTTGTTGTACATGAGAGGATTTGCACCAAGTTGTTTCAATCCATACAAGATATTTTTCCATCTAGATACAAGGGTCTCTTTCTGGTATACCTCAAAACCTTGAGGTTGCTCTTCATATGCCTCTTTGTTCAATTACTTTGTTGAGGATAACAACCCTTACATTCATCTGATGTAAACTCCAACCCATGGATAATGCATGAGATATAATGGCTCAGGTAGAGGTATGTCTAGTTACTATAACAAACTATCATCATAGTCTTGTCCCACCATCTGGGAGAACCTTTAGTTTTGGATCTCTCAAGGCTTCCATTCATAAGTCTTACATACACTTGTCTTCATCAAAACTTCCATTTCTTCTACTTGATTGTTTCTAGTGAGTTCAGACCAAGCTAGTAGTCTTGTGATTCTTTATATAATGACTGGTTGTTCTGTCTTTTTCCTTTCTTACTTGGAATCTTCATGTTCTTATTCATATTTCTCTTTAGCTCTTGGGTCCATGGATTTTTCTATAGATTCCATGCCCCAAAGATTTTGACTTATTCCTTTCATCATAGGATCATGGATGTGTATGGACAACCAGGGATACTTTAAGGCTTCTTTTCGAAGAAAAATTCTTCTAAATTCAAACTTAACACGTGTTGCTTTTCATGGATGCTACCATTGATGGGAACATGGATAGATACTTCATAATCCTCAATAGATCATATTATTTAGGATTATCTTCCTCAGAATCTTTGATTCATTCATGAATGCATGATCTTCTTTTGGAAATATATAATTGACTCCCTCCATCTAAGAGAGTCCACGCTTCCGTCTGCATCCTTATTGCCTTCTGCAAAGTGTCACAAGTCTTTTTCTAATTTCCTCTTGATTACTGTCTTATTTTTGTTTTTACTTCTTCTAGGTTTCTTCAAGTTTGATTATGATTTAGGCTTATCTTGCAGTTGTTACTTATGTTAATATCTTCCACATGAATTGTTACCAGGGGTTGTTGATGTACTTCATATTTTCATGTGTATTTCTTGACTTGTAGTCATCGTGATAGTAATCCTTATCTTGTTGTTCTTCCATAGGTATTGTTTCTCTTTGAACCTCGTAAGAAATAGATATGCAAGATATGTATAGAAACTATGTAATGATGGTATGTACAAGAATTATGAAGAATATTGTTACCTTGTCTTAGAAGAAGAAGTTTGTTTTATCCTACATGGCCTTCTTTGAGGGTTCCCTTTATTCAACAATTGATGCTTCATGTGTTTCCTTTCTTTTCTTTAACTCGGGACAATGATTCCTATAGTGAACATATTTTCTACAGTTGAAGCATTGTATTTTTGACTTATATTTCTCTTGATTTGGTTTCTTCCTTGAGCCAAACTTCTTTTTATTCCAGAAATTATTGAACCTTGTTGTGAAGTCTTGATCATCGTATTTCTTTTGGGGCTTCTCTTTTGCACTAATCCTTGATTCTTCTTGTGCACAACAAGTCCAAAGTTCTTCAAATGTGGGATACTCCTTCCTTGTGTTCATGCTTGCAGAAAATGCATCCCATGTCTTGGGAAGACCATTGAGTACTATATTTACCAGTTCCTTCTCTGAAATGATTTCTTCAATAGCTTGTAGTTGATATCTTAACTGAGAGATTCTCACAAGGTATGATGTTATGCTATCATCATCATTCATTTTCATGTCACAGAGCTCATTCTTCAGACTCGTTACTTGTCCAATGTTCCTGACTAAGAATAGGTTTGTTAGGGCATCATACATCTTCTTAGATGAGTCAATATGGGAGATGTAGGGTATCAAGTGGTATTTTATAGAGTCCATTATGATACTCATGGCATTGATGTCATTGTCTTTGAACTTCTCCATAACTGTAACGTTTTGAGATTCCTTCTCTTTTCCTTCTTTGAACTATGGTTCCACGATCTTTCCTTTCATGATGTCCAACACTTTATTCTTGGCAAAGATGAGGTCAATCCTTGTATTCCATTCTCTAAAGTTAGAATCCCCTTCTAACTTGTTTTATGACTTAATAGAATAAGTCATAACTGCTTTGACTTGGTCAACCTTTGACTTTGACCAAAAAATCAAACTTGACGTCTCAGCTTGCTGAGAATACCATGAGGTGTGCTAGGATATGGTGCACTGAGCTATCTAGAAATTAGGTCAATCTCTTTACTTAAGGTGCCTCAACAATAGGGTTAGGGTTTCGTTGCTGCAACAAAAAATGGTTGCAACTGCAACTGAGCAAATCCTCCCAATCTATCTTCTAGCGGTTAGAATTTCCAAAGATAGTGTGGGGCCATAACCTGTTAGAAATTAACGGATGTGCTCGTTTAACCATAGACAATATAACAATATTGTCACCCAACCATAGGTCGAAGCCACCCCTAGGAACCTTAACCTTGACAGAGAATGATTCTGGAAGAAAACCAATAGCCAACCATGACTAATGCATAAACATAACCAAGACTGATCAGAAGGTCCAACCATAACAAATAGAAATTCTTAGCCTAAACCAGAAATATAGATTGCAGTAGTTGGTGGCTGCAACTGCTCCCTAGACTTGCGCACTTGCCCAGTTTCTGCAGTGTGCACCTCTTCCCAGCTGAAATTTTGAGTTGTCTGGTACAAAATGAGGTATGGCTACGTGTATTTATATTGTTTTCCTGAGTTGCTTGGGCCGACTTCTCATTCTGGATGTTAAATACTTAGTATTAATTATTTCCTTGAGCCGACTTGTCTTCTAGGATTAGGTTTAATACTTTATGGTTTCTTCTTTCTTCCTAGAATATTATATTCTTGTCAGGGTTACATGTGGAGGTAAATACCTCCCACGGCTACCATAATATCAACAATGACCCCCTTGGAGACCTACTTGAAATGCCAAGTTTCATCCTCTCTTTGGGGCATTCAAGAGTGAGACATTTCTCACGTGGAAGCTTGGTCAAACCAAGGATACTTGTAAGGTAGCTAGAAAGGTAGAGGGGGGGCCCAGACAGCCCATAGTGATAATAGTGGGGGACATTCAATGTAAGGTGGACTAGGTCCACTATATTATTAAATAAGGTCCACTATGGTAGTTAGATATAATAAATGGGTAGTTAGATATAATAAATGTAAGAGGACTTATTAGAAGGTTCTACTTCTACAAGCTTCCTCTTTTAGAATGTTCTTAGGTGATGGTAGCACTATATAAAGGGGTTGAATCAATGTAATGGGATATGAAGAGAAGTATTGTATTGTGAGTTGTATCTCAATAGAAGGATGCCCCCTCGAAGAGGAAAGTGAACAGGAGAGGATCCCTTCCATAATAGAATCCATTGTATGGTGTTGCCCTACCTCAAGGGTTTGGTAATAATAAAGTGTGGTTTCTTCTATGTGGATCTATTTTGTATTCAGTATTTGTGGTGACTATATTTGTAGATCCATTCAAGTTCTTAACAAGTGGTATCAGAGCACTTTCCTTGGCAGACATTGTGGGAAAAAAAAATCAGAGAACAAAAAGAGGGCCACGACATTCCAGATATTTTTGGTATATTTCTGTGCAAAATTTGTAGAAACAGGCTGTATATCTGAGTTCCTTTCAGAAAAACACCCAAGTTGAAAAAAACATTGTCTGAAATGTTGTCCGGGAAGTCAAGATATTGAAGTTTTAAAATCTGTAATTTTTCAGGGTTTTTTTTGCAGAAGGAGGTGCGATTTTTTTTTTTCTGTAGTAGTTGGAGGTCGAATTTCACAATTTCACCCAATTTCAAAAAAAAAATCAGCCGAAACGGAGTCTAGGAAGTGAATTTATGAGCATTTTAAATTCAACAGTTTTTCAGGGTTTTTTCGGAAAACGCCATGATTTTTTGTAGTAATTTATTGGTTTTTTTGTGATGGTCGTGGGATTGCGGAGTTCATAAATTTTCATAGGGTGCTCACATGGATATCTCTTCTCAAACCCTCAAAGAAACTCTACAGATTATTGAAGCATTCAAAGCCCAATTGTTTGACACATTAAATGACAGATTGGATGGCTTTCGTAGTATTCAAGATTCATTGGATAACATGCAGGAGAGATTTCTTATAGCAGACCTCAGGGATGAATATAATCAAGAAATATATGATTGGTATGATTTTGAGGCCGTTTGCGATGATTGGTATATGGATAGTTGTCATTTCTGGGATGACAACCACTTCCATATTTTATTTGATGACTCTACTCCACCTTCTGTAGAGAACATCAATGTCCCACATCAAGAGCTAGTTACCAGCGTCCAGCCTGCATATTCTACAATGGTATCATTCCTTCCATATTCATCTTTGATCATATTCCACTATGTGGATGGATATTCTTATTGGGATCCACATGATAGGTGTCAGTATTGGGAGCATCATTTTCAATTGGTTATTGGGTGTTGATATATTCCATGTGGGGTTCACATGAGAAATTGGACATGGGACCCTGGTTTACAATGGCGGTTGGACTACTTCAGCATGGTGGCTTCCATTTCTGAATGGGACCCTGGTTCTCTAGTCTACTTCAGCACTATGGTCCACACTTATCCAAGGGACCCTGGTATATGGTTGTACATCAAGCGTTGAGGACAACGCTTTCATAAGGGGGATGGAATGTAAGGTAGCTAGAGAGGTAGTGGGGGGGGGCAGAGGGCCCATAGTGATAATAGTGGGGGCCATTCAATGTAAGGTGGACTAGGCCCACTATATTATTAAATAAGGTCCACTATGGTAGTTATATATAATAAATGGTTAGTTAGATATAATAAATGTAAGAAGACTTCTTAGAAGGTTCTACTTCTAGAATATCCCTCCTCTAGAATGTTCTTAGGTGATGGTAGAACTATATAAAGGGGTTGAAGAAATGTAATGGGATATGAAGAGAAGTATTGTATTGTGAGTTGTAGTTCAATAGGAGGATGCCCCCTCGAAGAGGCAAGTGAACAGAAGATGATCCATTGTATGGTGTTTTCCTACCTCAAGGGTTTGGTAATAATAAAGTGTGGTTTCTTCTATGTGGATCTATTTTGTATTCAGTATTTGTGGTGATTATATTTGTAGATCTATTCAGGTTCTTAACAATACTTCTTCAAACTATGCCTCTTCACTGAGATCATACCCATACTTCATTCTAGGCTATGAGCAAGTCGCACACTCATTCTATACGAATCACTTGTACACTTAAACAATTATGAACTGTTAAGAGCCAAATATCAATATAGCATAGAAAAACCTCAGAAAAAGTACTCAACGCCTTGAAAAAGAGATAATTTCAGATAATAAGCCTCTTTGAGGGGGAAACCTCCTTTTACCCCACTTAAATGTTCAAGTACAAGATGATTCAAAATGAAAATGTCTCCTTGGTATATA
>JASDQU010503396.1:62617-79454 GCA_032191745.1 Picea mariana | reverse complement strand
AAATGTTTTTTCTGGTGTTAACCAGATACATCAAAGATCCAATAAGTTGTCCATATAAATGTGGATCTACATCTCCTGAATCAGTGTCACTCATTTTATTTAAATCCATTACCATTGGAGTAGGCATGGATTTGCATCCTGTCATTTTTAACTTTTTTAGTATCTCCATATTCTATTTTCCTTGACTTAGGAAAATCTCATCTGTTCTTTTCCATACTTCTAGTCCTAAGAAATAATGAATCGGGCCCAAATCCTTCATTTCAAATTTGGCAATTAATGCTTGCTTGCATTCAGCAATGAGTCTCTTTGAACCAATGAGGAAAATATCATCCACATATAAGACCAAAATCAGAAAGTCATTTCCATCAAGGTGACAATACAACTTTGGATCACCTGCACTTTTGTTGAAGCCCAAACTCATCAGAAATTCATCCATTTTCTTGTACGAAGAATGTGGTGCTTATTTTAATCCATATATGGATTTCTTCAACCTACATACATGATATTTTTTGTTGTGTATAACGAAACCTTCTGGCTTCTCAATATAAACTTCTTCCTCAATTTCACCATTGAGAAAAGTTGTTTTTACATCCATCTGATGTAGCTTCCAACCCATGGAAACAGCTATGCAATGATAGATCGGATGGAGGTATACCTGGATATAGGTGAAAAATTCTCATCATAGTCGACTCCCTCTATTTGTGAGAACCATCTCGCCACAAATATTTCTTTGTATTTTTCAATGCTTCCATCAACAACATGTTTTTTTGTAAATCCATTTGGAGGTCACTACAGACTTTCCCTCTGGTCTTGGAACAACATCCCATACATCATTTTTTAATATATATTGGTATTCTTCAGTCATGGAATCTTTCCATACTTGTTCACCTGAAGCTTCTCCATGACAAGTTGGCTCTGAGTCAATAGTGTGGGTCATGGCTGAAAGGTAGCTTGAGAATCTCTTTGGTCTCTTTCTTTCTCTGGTTACTCCTTGTGGAGCTTTATTCCCATCTACTTCTTCTAAATTTTGGCGATCCCAAGAAGGTATTTTATGTACAACTATGATGTATTTGGGTATGTTGCTTGGGGAAACTGAATCTTCTAGAGCAACTGGATCAACTGGAGCTATTGTCTCATCTGAAATAATATATGTCTCCCTCTGAATTGTTGAAGGAGGAGGAGGTATTGTTTCACTATCGATTTCCATCTGAGCTTCTTTGGATTTCTGGAAGGTTACTTCTTCTTCAGAAGTAACATCTCTTCTTACTTCAATTTGTCTCTAACCTAGGATGTATATTCGATAATCCTTTGAGGATTCACTGTATCCTACAAATGTACCCTTTCTTCCTGAAGGTTCTAGTTTGGATCTCTTCTCTTTGGGTACATGAAGGTACACTAGGCATCCAAATATTCTGAAGTGTCCGATATTAAGCTTCACATTGGTGAATGCTTCCTCTAGAGTAATGTTCTTCAGGATATGATGAGGACTACGGTTTTGAACATATATTGTTTTCATACAAGCTTCTGCCCATAGATTCATAGGTAGACTCTGATCATGTATCATTTCTTTAGTTTCGTCAATGATAGTTATGTTTTTCCTTTCATCAACCCCATTTTGTTGAGGGTTGTAAGGAACTGTGAACTCCCTCTTGATTCTTGCTTTAATACAAAAACTATTAAATTCTTTTGAGGTGTATTCTCCTCCATCGTCTGATCTCAATATTTTGATTTTTCTTTTGGTCAGGTTTTCAACCTGAGATTTGAATTCTTAAAACTTGGTAAGGACTCCCTACTTGTTTTTCAGAAAGTAAATCCAATTTTTCCTAGAGTTATCATCTATGAAGAGTACATAGTATAAGTACCCATTTAAGGATGCAATAGTCATCAACCCACATACATCTGAATGTATTAAGTCGAAGATTTCCTTGGATTTGTTGTCACTGCTAGGAAAGGATCATTTAACATTTTTTCCAAGGGCACAACCTTTGCAAACACCTTTATGTTGAATCTGTATCTCTGGTATACCTGTTATCATTTTCCCTAGAGCTGGAAGAGATCTATAATGAATGTGAGAAAGTCTTCTATGCCATAACTCACTCAGGATGATAATGTCATGTAGTAGGGATTGAACAGGTTTGATGGTTAACTTGTACAAGCTATTTTCTCGGATACCAATTACTTTGGAAGAGCTTATATGAGAGTCCATGTGCCATGAAAGAACTCTTCCTTCTGAGAAAGTGATTTTGTAA
This sequence comes from Picea mariana, assembly GCA_032191745.1. NCBI lineage: Eukaryota > Viridiplantae > Streptophyta > Pinopsida > Pinales > Pinaceae > Picea > Picea mariana. The sequence goes on along the minus strand of JASDQU010503396.1, from coordinate 77,205 downwards.
CCTTTGTCTTCCAAAGCCGAAATAGAGAAAAGGTTTCTCTTCATTCTGGGTACATAGTACTCCTTCTAGTTTAATCTTCATATTTGAATCTAGTTGGAAAGTATAATTTCCAACTCCTCTCACATTATATCTGTCATCATCTCCAAGAATGACATGTAGATGTGTCTCTTTCTCAACGAAATGTGTTAGATTATTTCTAAGACCGGTCATGTGCCTGGAGACACCATTGTCAACTAGCCAAGTTTTGTTATTGATAGGAACCATACCTCAGAGTGATGAGATGTTAATGTCTTCATTTCTTTGGAGTCTTGTCTTCTTGGAACTAAGCTTGCTTCCCATCATGATTTTGCTCATATTCACAAACCCTTTTCAACTAGTCTAGAAAACCTAATGGCTAGGCTAGGCTAGAAATTTAGGTTTTGTTGGGATTATGACTGCCAACAATAAGCTTTGATAGATATGATAGCCCTGGTAAGCTGAGGATCTTCTTCAAGAAGTTTGCAGAAATACAATTTAGAATTTTCTGTAGAATTTGGTGAAACCCTAGAAACCCTTAGAGCCAAAAATTTGAAATGCCCATAAATGTGATCTGAGACTTGTTGGAGGTGCATCGAAGGCATTTGTACCCTTATATTACCTTTTTATCCCTAACATCCAAGTTTTGAGTGGTGAAAACTCTCAGAAGAGGAGGTCGTACAGAATTTTTGAAAACCCTAGGAGGGTCGTACGGTTTCTGTAGATGTGTGAGAGAAAGGCTGGAAAATGCTTGTGTAATGGGATCTTCAAGACCTATGCTCTGATACCATGTTGATTTTTCAATAAGGTAGGTTAATCATGTAGTTCATTTCAATTTTCATTTGTCTTAACCATAAACAAGAATGTTGCAACAACCAAGATCACAAGAAGAAACACCATGCACAAGAACAAAAGAAGTATCTTGGGAAACCCTTCTCAACAAGGGAAGAAATCCCAGCCAAATCCTTTTCTATATTCTTCAAGATAAATACCTTCACCACTAATAAATACCTAGCACACAAGAGAGTGCTCAAACCCTATAAGACTAGCACCCAAGAGAGGTGTGCACTTTTCCCAAGTAAATGTACTTGCTAAAATTTCCAAACTCACATGAAGGATATATTTCCACAATGGGGAATCTTCCTTTACTTATATTAGACTTGTCCTATCAACATAAGTGAATATTGGCTCAATAGGGTCGACCTACCTAAGTCACAATATAATTATTATTATTATAATTAATATTATCTAGATTAATTATCTTTTACATTTATTATTAATCACATTAAGGTGGGGCCGACCTATACCCTTTACATAAAAATTAGGGTTACAAGCAAGTCTTACTCTTGAACAATATATAGAAAAGGATATGATACACCCACTAGTGCTCATCCACTAGGGGCACATCCATAGGGATGCCATATCTCTGGTTCACTACATTACACAGAAGAACCATATCTTCACACATTCACATGTGCTCATCCACAGGCACATCCACTCTACATATCTTCTTTCCCACTGCCTCATACAGGAGAATTATCTCGAGTCTTCTCGTCAAATTAGCTTCTCAAAGGAGGCTAATAAATCATCTTCATTTTTGTTCACATGACAATGCACCCATCACTTTTGGATTTCACATGTTCACCTTGTGCTCATCCACAGGCACGTCTAAATCAATAGATCGCCTTTCCCACTGGATAATCATCTGGAGTTATTCTCAACTCTATGAATGGAGGAGGCCATCTCTACCTTCCTAGCTTTGTCTCAGGAAGAAACCATGTACCCTTCTTAGGGGCTTTCTCTCAAGTTTGTAAGATGAGAGGAAGACTCACATAGTTGCAATGATCCACATCTCACAGGTTTGTAAGTTGGAGAATGTATCACATATATGAAATCATCAACACCAACCACTAAATGGTGACAACCCACTGTCACCTTAGGCAGGTGTCCCCATAACTTTAGAGGTGAGGTAGTCACCTCAAGGGGGAATCTCAATGATGCTAGGGGGAATGAGAGGAAGATGGATGAAGATGGAGATGAAGTCCCTAGATTTCAAATCTAACTGGTATTAAAGTCTTGTAATGAGGTCTTGGGAAGGTCCAAGGGTTTCTAAGTATGTTGAGTAACCTACAAATAGTGAAAAACATGCCCGAGACAAAATAAAAACAAGCATATTTTGTAGTATAATCACTTGGAAAAGCAATTTAAGTTTTTTTTCCCTAATAGAAGTTGTTAGTAAAAATGTATATCATAAATAAAATGGCATTACAAGATGAAAAATAAATTCTAGAGATCAAGTAAAAGATACAAGAGAAAGACTAGTTAAAGACTAGAAAAACTAAAGATAAAAATCTAAGATTCTAGCATGAGAGACAACATTGTTGTAAACACTTTTTTGCAGAAAATTATATCAGACTTATGTCTGTAACAATCAATTTATTATAAAAATAAAATCAGCCATTAAAATTCCTCCAAACTTTTCCAAAACGTGTGCTAGACCAAGAGAGGCAAGTGTGAAAACTTTGGGCAATTTCCAATGGTTGATAAGAGAGTTATTCAAGAAAATGAATTAGGGTTTATGCAGCCATAATGGATGAATATGAAAATTTATAACAACGAGAAGAAATTTCCCTTTGAAGGGGACGCCCTAGTGAATGTGAGGTGCTCAAGGCACAAGGAAGACAATCCAAGTTGCAAAAAATAAAAAGGATAAGAAATCATGTTTCCCAATGCAATATTTTATTTATCCATTGCAAGATTAGTTCCTTTAGTTATGGGTTAATGCGGTCAAGAAGAAAGAGATAGGGTTACTAAATCCTTGGGGATATAAATCCTCTTACTTCCCAAGGAAAGTAACCTAGCTAGGGTTTGAAGATGATGGGTGTAAATCCTCTTACTTCCTCAACTAAACCCTTTCAAAAAAGATTTATAAAGTGGAGGAAACTAGGATAGGGGTGTATATCCCTATACTCCCTATCTAGCTTTGGAAAAAACAACCTTACTTTAATCACAAATGATAATAACAAAGTAGAGAGACCATACCATTCAAGAAAAATATTTTCCATGCCAAAGTAAACCTCCACAAAAGCAAGAGAATGACCTCCTAGAGATAGTGCACTATCATTATCATCAACCATAACCATAAGAGAATTATTCCATAGCACAAGAGGAAAAATAATTCAAGTGTAGCAAAAATTTCAGACCAATTACTTCTCACAAGAGGGAGACTTATGATAAAATGAGATCGTATGATCTCTTATTTATACAAAATGTCACTAAGATAGTTTTTCCACATACTTTAAAGTAAAACACAATATTAGGGGTAAACAACCTGAATCTTTCCCTTTTACAAAATAATATTAAACAATTCATTTAAATTTCACTTTTACACATAAGAAAACCCTAGTTCATATGGACATCACACCTTTAGGGGGCATTTTGGCACTAGGAGGAGGTCGTTGGTGATATAGAAGAGTGTAAAGGCTTCCCAAATCCATGCGTCAAGCATCAAAACAACTTCCTTCGTGATCAAGGCTCAAGCCCCTCAAAACGTCCTTGTGTCAATGCATGTCAACTTCACCGCCAAACCCTAACCCCCCTAGGTGATGTCATGCCTCTAGAAGTGGCATTTTTCCTCTCCTAGGAAAAATGATTGGCATGTGGGGGCTAGGTTATGTCATCCAATTCATATTTTAGGCCTTCCAAGTTTGATATTTCTCATCCAACATGCAGGCCCTTGGAATCCAACTGTGGGCTTCAAGCCCCACAGAAGCCCAAGCTAAGCTTGTTCTTCCAAAATTGTCCACCAACCAGGTCTTGAAAAGAAAAATAAGCACTCCCTCCAAGTATATCAAGTCATAACATCATGATAAATGAGTCCAATCAATAAATGAGCCACCTAATCATGTGCATCAAATATTACTATGACAAACAATTAATTTCTCAAACACACTATGTGACTTGTCAAGCCGTAATATGGGAGGGTTGACAAGGTGTCCTATTGGGTAGATATTTACCTAGGTCAAGGAGAGCTTCCAAGAGATCCCTCTCTAGGCCATGTAAAGTGGGTGAAATGGTTAGGGTCAAGACTCAGTGGGAATAGGTCTCATGACGCATAATAGTTCGTAGTGTCTCATTCATGGGTGCCTTTGTAGAGGGTGTGTAGTACCTTCATCTGTAATGCACTTTTTCCAAAACCATTATTTTTCCATTCTTTCATTCTTTCATAAATTCAAGGAAAGGTTAAAGGCCACTACCCTGGCATACTATCCAAATAATGGTGATGTCACCCACAAACACCTAGTGGAAATGAGAAGTTTGGCTAGTGATGAGAGCCCCTTTCTCTCATCCATGCAACTGAGAGCCATTACCCTGGCTTGGTGACAAAATGATGGTAATCTCATACCACTAGATATTCATGGACATGATAGGTTGCCTCATGATGAGACCTCCTATCCTCCAACTAACCTTTTAAGAATTCTTAATCATATTTTATTGGGGGTCCCCCTTTTCTCAAAGATAATCATTTCATTTCTTTCTTGGATGATCCTTGGATGAAGCATATAGAATGCTCATACATATGATTTTATCTTTTACCCAACATAAATCCCTCTGGGCCTTCATCCCCTTCTTCCTATAGAATGAGGTACAACCCCTTCTTGGGTCAATACACCCTAAAATCCCAAGAGATAAGGAAATGGGGGGAAATAGTGATGGAAAGTGGTAAGTATGGTTGGGAATGGTACGATGGATATTTGAGGGATTTACTAGTAGAAAACACATCCCCAAGGAAGACCACTTACTAGGGAACAATGTCAACCACCAAGGTGAAGCATGGAAAAAGGCATAATGTCCAAGCATATATCATGAAATATAGAGAAATCTAAGATAAAACATATTTAAATGGATTAAATATTGAAATGATTCTCACCATAATACTGACTTGTACCTCATGGAGCAAGGCCCAATGCCTTCCAGAAGCTAGTTGATGTGTTGGATTCCATTTGAAAATCTACGACCTTTGTGGTGGTGAGAAGGGTCTCCATCTTTGCAAAAGGATATTTTTGGTCATGTAGTCTCTCGACACTCCATATCTACAACCTAAGGGCCTCAATACATAATATCGTTAGTTATACACAAAATGGGGATAACACAATATATATATATACATGTACAATAAAAACTCAAAACTTTTCAAAAATATGAGGATATTTTGCTCGCATAGCATCCTCATGCTCCCGAGTCACATCCGCAGGGTCGTACTAGGTCCATTGGACCTTTAATAGCTTTATGGTTCACTTTCGAAGCCGCTTGATCTTCTGATCCAATATGCACACCGAATGCACTTGAAAATCGTATTTTTGATCCACTTGGATCACATTAAAATTAATAACATGATTAGTATCAGGTATATATATTTTAATCAAGGATACCTTGAATACAGTATGAATATGCATTGATGCAGGCAAGGCAAGCATATATGCCATAGGCCCAATCCTTTCCAGGACTTCAAATGGCCCACAAAACTGTTCTTCCAACTTTAAAAATTTTCCCAACTTAAGGGAGCTTACGGTGGCCTCTACTTTCAGGAACACATGATCACCCACTTTAAATTCCCTATGAGTTTTTCCTTTATCAGCGTAACTCTTCTTCCTATCTTGCTCACTCTTTAAATTCTTCTTAATTTTTATCATCTTCTCTTCCATTTCTCTGAGTAGTTCTAACCCAACTACTGTGTTCTCTGTTGGGTTGTCCTAGCTGACTAGTGTATTGTATTTCTTTCCATAAAGTGCCTCAAATGGGCTCATCTTTAGGGATGCTTGATACCCATTGTTGTAGGCAAAATCTACCAAATGTAGATAATCCTCCCATTTGGATGGTTTATCCATGACATGCATCCTTAGCATGTCTTCAATTACTTGATTCACCCTTTATGTCTTCCCATATGACTCTGGATGATATGATGTGCTAAAATGCAAATTTGTTCCAAATCCCTTCCAAAAATTTGAAGTAAATTTCAGATCTTTTTCAAACACAATTGTCTTGGGAATTCCATGTAATCAATCTATTTCTCTTAGATAAATTTCAGCTATGTTATTTTCCTTCTGAGTAAGATTTACTGGAATAAAATGAGCAGCTTTGGTAATCATGTCCACCACCACCACCATGATATAATCATGTTGCTTGTTAGTTCTGGGTAGTTTAGTGATAAAATCCATTTTTGCCACTTCTCACTTCCACTCAATAATTGAAAATGGTTGTAGAAATCTAGCTCGATGTCTATGTTCAACCTTGACCTTCTGACATGCCAAACATTTGGCAATAAACTCAAGAATTTCCTTCTTCATCCCTAGACAATTATATTGGATCTTGATAGCTGCAATGGTTTTCTAGTAATCTGGGTGTCCAGCATAAGGTACATTATGCACTTCTCCCAATATCATATTCTTCAATTCCAAAGAATTTGGCATAGAGATTCTGCCTCTGTATCTACGAATTTCATCCTCTTCCAGTTTATAGTCTTCAACTTTCTATTGTAAGCTCCCTTGTTGAACTTTTTCTTTTAACTCCTTATATTTCTGATCTGATTCTCCATCTTCTAAAATTTTATCTTTCAAATATGATTGGCACATGCTAATGGTTGTAGCATGCATATCATGCACCCTCCTATTGAGTGCATCAACCACTTTGTTCTCCTTACCTTTGATACGATTTATATCAAAATCATATTCATTGATGAATTCTAACCATCTACTTTGCATGGCATATAGAGTTGGTTGATCAAACAAATATTTTAGACTACTATGATCTGTCCTCAATTCAAATCTTTTCCCCATAATGTAATTCCTCCACATCTTCAAGGCTTGCACTATGGCCACCAACTCCAAATCATGAGTTGTGTAGTGTCTTTCATTCTCCTTCAACTTTCTTGATTCATAGCATACAACATAACCATGTTGACTAAGGACTCCATGGTCAAGTCTCTCATTACATGCATCAGTCCATACTATAAAATATTCATTTGGATCAACAATCCTCAGTATTGGATCTCTTGTTAGTAAGTGCTTCAAGTGTTCGAAGCTCCTTTCACAATCCAATTTCCACTCAAACTTCACACCTTTCTTCTGCAAAGAAGTAATTGGGTGTGAAATTCTTGAGAATCCCTCAATGAATATTTTGTAGTAACCTACAAGACCCATGAATGATCTTACTTCAGATACATTCCTTGTTTTTGGCCATCCTTCAATGGATCCTATCTTTTTTGGATCTACTGCTATCCCCTCCTTGGAGATGATATGGCCCAAATAATGTATTTGATTTTTGAAAAATGAGCACTTGCTCAATTTGTCATACAACCGATGATCCCCTAAAACTTGTAACACCGTTCTCAAGTTTTTTTCATGTTCTTCTTTAGACTTAGAATATATCAGAATGTCATCCAAAAATATAATGACAAAATTTCCCAAGTAATTCCTGAATACACCATTCATGAGACACATGAAAATAGTTGGTGCATTTGTTAACCCAAATGGTACCACTGTGAACTCATAATGTCCATACCTTGCTCTGAAAGCAGTCTTGTTGATGTCTTCTTGTTTAATTCCTACATGATGATATCATGACTTGAGATCAATCTTGGAGAATATTTTTGCATCTTTCAGCTGATAAAAAATGTCATCTATCCTTGGAAAAGGATACTTGTTATTCACAATAACCTTGTTCAACTTCCTGAAATATATGCAAAGTCTCAAGGTTCCATCCTTTTTCTTTACATACAATACTGGGGAACCCCAAGGTGACACACTTGGGCGTATATACCCCTTCTTCAGAATATCTTCAAGATGCATTTGCAATTCCTTCAATTCAGGTGTACTCATCCTGTAAGGATTCTTAGATACTGGAGTTGCTCCAGGCATCAGATTGATGGAGAAATCAATATCTCTTTTAGGTGGAAATCCTAGTTTTTCCTTGAATACATCTTCAAACTCTTTCAAGACTTCACAGTCTTCAATGTATGACACCTTATCCTTAGGTGTCTCTTCCATCTATGCAGAAAATATTTGTCATCCTTTTCTATAAGTTTTCTTCAGCTGCAAGGCTCAAATTTCTCTGACAGACATTTCTCTGGGAATTCCTAGTACTTTCCTTAAGTTCCCTTCCTCATACAAGAAGGTAAAGGATTTATTATAGCAGTCCAGGAAAACATGGTGTTCATCCAACCAATCCATACCAATTAGGCAATCATAGGAACCTAACGATAGAATGTTCATATCTGCACTAGTGTGTAGTCCATCCATGTCCATTGGACAAGTCTTGACCATATCAATAATATTTATTTTAGCAACTATATCTAGATACACCATTCAAGATTGTACAATTTTGCTTCTTGGAAATTGAAACCTTTCCAGCATCTTAGGATGTAGATAGCTATGAATAGCTCCTGAATCAATCAAAATTGCAATGAGTTGGTTATTGATTTACCTTCTACTTCAATAATGTGTGATTGAAAATCAACTAATTTTTTATCCAAGGCTGCATAGATCTTAGGTACACTTATGCACATATCCTCCACAGTTTCAACTTGTTGCATGATGTGAACAGCCCTCATTCTTTCACTCCTGAACGAGCAATCTCTGTACATATGGTCTCCTTTACAACCCCAACATTGAATATCCTTGGCCTTTGCCCCAATGGATATGTCATTTTGGATTCTCTGGTAACTGGTTGTTCCTGATAGTTATTTCTGAAGAATGGTGGCTTAGTCCCCTTCTTCCTCAGTTCCATCTTACTTTTCTTCTTTTCTTCCCAAGGTTTCTGGTAAGATGCTTTCCCTTTTTGATGATCATAAAGGCACTTAGCCCTTATTATAGTTTCCTCCAATGTTTTAGGATCATAATACTATATTCTATCATTGATAAATGGTGGCATCCCACTCAAATATCTCTGAATATTAAATTTCTCATCTTTTATGAAAGAAACATATTTCAGTGGTTTTAAAAACCTTCTTTCATACTCATCTATAGTCATACTCCCAAGATTGAGTTCAAATAACTCTTTCATTTTCTTGTCATAGTACCTCTTAGTCAAGTATTTCCTTTGAAAGTATCTCTTGAATTCTCTCAAAGTCACTTTATTCTCATCAATGCAATGTACTTTCACATATTGGTCCCACCACATTTATGCTTTTCCCTTTAGCTGATAAATAACAATTCTTCCTTCCACCAATGAAGAGTAGTTATGTAGTTGGAAATACTTTCTCATATTCAACAACCATGTATCTGCATCTTCATCTTTCTTGTGTTCACCCTTAAAAGTAAAAGGTTTGATTTATTCATCTCCCCATGCAGTTCATCCACCCTGATCTTCTTAGGTTTCTTAACAAGACTTGAAATATTGCGTGCTCTCCTAGTGGAATGTCTTGGAGAGTGATGGTGTTGTCTTCGAACACTTTTGTTGCGCACTGGTATTCCCCTCTTATCATGAGACTTATGGCTTCTTGATTTTATTGAATCAATATGCTTGTCCATATTCTTCTCTATTTTGACCAAGTTCTACATCAACTTAATGTTGTAGTCTTCCTACAGCTCCTTGGATTTCACAAGATTCTCATTATCAAGTTTATAACCTAGGGTTCAGCTCTAAAAGTGCACCAACAAGCCCTAACTACTAGCCCTTTTGGTAACACCTGTGAAGCAGATGAAGTCTCACCCGAAGTAGCTATAGGGGGTTGCAGGACACATGTGTCTACAACCAGAAGAAATGCAAAGTGGATTCACAGTGACAACACACAACCACCTAGTTATTCTTTATCTTTCTTAAACCTACTGCGCAAGTTATATTTCAGATCTATTACAATATCACAATAGAAGCATATCAAATGACAGAGAACACAACATCAATCACACATAACACAATATATACATGGTTCACCCTCTCCCTAGGTCTACGTCCACGAAAATGTGCTTTATGATGTATTAAGATGGAAGCATACAGTTCTTATCTGCACTCTTAGCTAGCAGATCTTCTCTCTTTCTCTTTTTCTTCTCTCCCTGTACACCCAGTTGTAGGGTTGATCTTCACACCCAGTTGAAGATCTTACAATACTAGAAGTCTCTCGCACTCAACACTTCTCTCTCACACAACAACAATCACTCAATAGTAACTATGAACTCTCAACCAACTTAGCACCAACCCATCCCAGGTCCCTTAGACCTTTATTTATAGATTACAATAGCTCTCAGACACCCTTAGGTTGAAACCTAAGTGTCAAAACCTAGATGCCAAAACCCTAGGTGTCTAAAACCCTAGGTCAACTTGACTCGCGTTTTCAGGGCTTCTCCAGCTTGTCTTTCCTTCCTTCATGCGTGGTGCTTCAAAGCATCTGTTGACATCTTCTTTTGCTTGCTGAGTTGTCCACGATCCCTCTTCCTTTTTGATCTTTCATCCTCGATCTCGTAGTCCAACGGCTTGATTTCTCTTATTTCGCTCCATCTTTTCTACTCTTTTGCTCACTTTGACCCAGTATCAGTCACTATGTCTTCCGCGCAGTTCGCATTTTTCCTTTTCTCCCTTAATCTTCGCTTGCTTCCATAACCAAGGGAGAACACTATCTCCCTTACCTTCTTCATGTCCATTTGAGTTTCTACCTTCATTACCCATATGGGTATACATCCCTCTGATCCCATCTTCATGGTTGGAATCCCCTTGTACATCCTCCATGATTTTGAACTCTGTGGCAATCTTGTTCTGATATAAATGCTATTAATTCTACAAAATGTGCAACCAACAAAATTTGTTAGGATTAATAATTTACAATTACATAACATTTCATATGATTATGTTCCAATAATGTATCAGAATTCTTTCTTTCATGAATCCTCTTGAAAAGTGTCAATACTTAGATTATTTCATCTATGTGGACTCGCAGACTCATGGAAATATAACTCTTCTCTTTCATAAGTTCGTCTGAAGGGTCTCCATATTTAGTAATTTTTCCAATTTCTAACTTGCAGACTCATGGACTCGCAGACTCATGGAAGTATAACTCTTCCCTTTCATAACTATGTCCGAAGGGTCTCCATACTTAGTTATTTTTCCACTTTCAAACTTGCGGACTCATGGACTTGCGAACTCATGGAAGTATAAATATTCCCTTTCATAAGTTTGTCCGAAGGGTCTCCATACTTAGTCATTTTTACACTTTCATACTTGTATACTCGCATACTCATGGAAGTATAAATATTCCCTTTCATAATTTTGTCCGAAGGGTCTCCATACTTAGTCATTTTTACACTTTCAGACTTGCGAACTCACGGACTCGTGGACTCATGGAAGTATAACTCTTCCCTTTCAGAATTTCGTCTGAAGGGTCTCCATACTTAGTCAATTTTCCACTTTTGGACTTCTGAACTTAGGGACTTGCGGACTCATAGAATTATAACTCTTCCCTTTCATAAGTTTGTCTAAAGGGTCTGCATACTTAGTCATTTTTCCACTCTCGGATTTGCAGAATCACAGACTCATGGAAGTATAAATCTTCCCTTTCATAATTTTGTCCAAAGGGTCTCCATACTTGGTAATTTTTCCACTTTCGAACTTGCGGACTCACGGACTCATAATAAGTCTCAACATTAAGTCTGAAAATTCTTGATACTTAGTCATTTTTCCGTCTTCGGACTCATGGACCCATAATAAGTCCTAACACTAATTCTGAAAAGTCTCGACACTTAGTCATTTTTCTGCCACAAACGCAATAAAACTTGAAAATTTGGCCACTCCCGAATTCAATTTTTTGCGAGAACTGCTTTGACATGATGTTATCTCAGCCCATCTAGGCTCAATGTTGTAGACTATGCTCTGATACCATATTGTAACACACCCAACCACCTAGATTGGGCCATTCTACTACTTAACAAGTTTTGGTAATGCTCTGATATCAATTTGTAACACCCCCAACCACTCGTTGGGAGTGCCACTTGAAAAAATTTCTTGATCATCATCTCTGATACCAACTTACCAATAATTCAACTTAAATTTCTCTGACACAACTCTGGCCTTAATTAAAAACATATAGAAATTATAAAATGCATGATTACGTACATTTTCTAAACAGATTTATACACAATTCATAACAAAATTATAAACACAACATAAGCAACATAAACTCATGACAACAATTGAATGAATATAATTACAAACATATTTAACACTCAATTTGGCACTTATCTTCTAAATAAAAGACACAAACTGCAAGCATACCTTCCATGCTCCTCCCAGCCTTAAACCGCACTATTCATAAATCTCAACAGTGGATCACCCCCGAGCTGGGGCTAAACTCCACTTGGGAAAGGGTTCCCAACCAAGATAAAGTATCTCACTTTATAGGAACTTGGTCATAGGTAGATCATCCACATGTGACTCAATTGTAGGAAAGTCCATCACAGATGTCAATTCACACTAACAACCTACATTCCCTCATTCCCCACATGCTTGTCCCACCCTAGGAAGGGTGCCCCTTCTTTGCTCAATATTCCCTTGGCTTCCCCACTTCCCTTATAGGGCTTCAGCAATAGGCCGGACATGAAGTTTGAGATCCCTATCGATGTAGTTTGACACCTCGGTAAATAATTCCCAACAATTCTCTCACATGGAGAGAATGAAATCTTCCACGAGCCTAACAACTTGCTTCTTCAATCCAATGTCCCATGTCCCACGGGCCTGAAAACCCACCTCTTCAGTCCAATGTCCCATGAGCCATGGGCCTGACAACCCACCTCTTCAAATAAGCTCACCAAGCTATGTCATACATGGGTATCTACGACAGTATTCCTCATACCGATCATAATAATAATCAGCTCATGACAATAATGATAATATCACTCACAGAACATTCAGGGCATGGCAGAGCAATCCGCTCGATGGTAGAATAGTAGGCCCCATTCCCCTTGTAATGGTTTGAATGACTGGATGATTTCACCCATGGATGGACTAATTCTTAACCATTTGACTGCATGTTCCCAACTCGACACCTTTCAGGTTGAGAACTGGCTTCTTTCAATCAACATGTCTCCCACTTGACACTTGTCATGTTGAGAATTTCTTTTAGCCACTTGTCTCCTCCCCAAGACTTAGGATATAATATTATAACCTTACTTTACACTTTTTAAGAAATATTAATAAAATATTCCCTTTTGTATTTAAGCCCCTTTAACCCAGCCTCCTTGACCTCAACTAGTGGAGTTTAATCCCTTCAAACTCTTTTATGTGGCCAGTCTTCCGCAAGGATGTATTTTCATTAATTTGCATATGATTACATTTACATTGCAGTACAAAAGTATTGTTCTTTTTCATTCAAGCTCACCAGCCTCAAAATACACAGTTCTCGCACTTAAAACTAGTGTGCATGGAACTCCTGGGCTGAGCATGCTCTTTCTTCAGTGCCCCACCCTCGCACCCTTACACAGGTGCCCGTTACATCAGGACTTATATTCAAAAGGATTCACAGTGCTCAGTTACAATGCTTGAGGAGAGACATGTGACTCACCTCACACCACAATACTATCCAACTCTTACTTTGTCTGGTCGCACAGATCCACCCCAATAGACTTCTTTGTCACAACACTCTTTGTAAGACTTGCAATGTGCCCCAATGTGTGCCAATCGAGTCTCATATTCCATTGATTCTCTTTGTAAGAGCCACTTCACCAAGTCGCTACATGCCTTCATTTGAACCCATTATGCACCCACCTCAAACCTAAGGCAATCTCATCGAACTTTCCCTCATTCGCTCAGTTTCTTTTACTTGTCCATAACTTGCTTGATGCTTGACCTCCTCATCATGATTAGTTCCTTGACTCATTTTCATCTTGGTTCTTTTATATGATCACTCTTTTCTAAACCAATGTGTCCCCTTGCATATTTTTATGTCCCTTCATGGGCCAACCCTCCCCTTGGGTCAATGCACCCTTTCGCACGGTAATACTTCTCAAACCAACGAATCCTCTTGGACCGATGCACCTCGTCCATGGGTATGTATCCTCAAATCGACACGTCCTCTTGATGACATGCCCCACCACATGGTTGCATATTTTTTCCTTGTTTGTGTCCCTTGTACCAGCGAAATCCAACTCCAACTCATCCCAGGATGTGTTAGGAGGTTGATCCGACCTCCCCATCGTGCCCCATGTCACCAAGGAAAATGGGTCCACTTCTTGTGTGTGTGCCCAATTCACCCCACACATGCTCTAGTGCAACCCAAGTCTTTGTCTTCCATTGCAAGGAAAGTGAGGCATGTTCCCCCTTAGGTATGAATGTCCTCAACATGCAATCAAGGTGATCCTACCCATGCCTATAACACTATCATGTGCTCAGTTGATCATATCCCTCCTTATGTTTGTTGATCAACTCATCTTTGAATCTACCCAAGGAGCATGTGTGCACAGTGGATGTCGCGAAGGGATTTACACTAGCCTTTTTGGGCAGTTTTGAGCATCCTGCTACAGGAATGCCTCGAGCATCTACTTATGCAATTTTGTTCTTTTTGCAATAAAATTACTTGTTTTTTCCTGGGAATA
>JASDQU010503396.1:0-25492 GCA_032191745.1 Picea mariana | reverse complement strand
GTAGTGCATGGTTATCACTATACAAAACAAATTCTTTTGGAATCAAATAGTGCCTCCACTTTTTCAATGCCTGTATGATGGCATAAAACTCCTTATCATACGTGGAGTACTTTACTTTCTCCTCATTCAGCTTCTCGCTGAAGTATGCAATCAGCCTGTCATCCTGACTCAAGACCGCCCCTATTGCAAATCCACTTGCATCACATTTCACCTGAAATGTCTTTTGGAAATCCGACAACACCAGAACCAGTTGTTCCGTGATCTTTCGTTTTAATAAATTGAAACTCTTCTCATCCTCTTATGTCCAGTAAAAAGATTTGTGTCTTTTCTTCACTGTATCCATCATTGCTGCAGTAATTCCACTGAAATTCCTGATGAACTTCCGGTAGAAACTAGCCAATCCGTGAAAACTTCTCACCTCAAATATGTTCCTCGGTGATGGCCAATTTTTAATTACCTCCACCTTATCTGGATCCATCCTCAACTCATCTGCAAAAATAACAAATCCCAAGTAAATGAGCTTTGTCTTCATGAATGAATATTTCTTCATGTTTATCAACAGCTTCTCCTGTTGTAGCTTCTTCATCACAATAGCCAAATGCTTCAAATGTTCTACCATTGATTTACTGAAAATCAGTATGTCATCCAAATATACAATGAAAAACTTTCTGATGAATTCCTTCAGGACTTCATTCATTAACCTCATAAAAGTACTTGGCACATTCATCAAGCCAAACGACATGACTAGCCATTCATACAACCCTTCATTTGTTTTGAATGTTGTCTTCCATTCATCACCTTCCCTCATGCGAATCTGATGATAACCACTCTTCAAATCAATCTTTGAAAAATACTTTGCTCCACTTAAGCAATCCATTAAATCATCCATTATCGGCAATGGAAACCTGTACTTGATGGTTATCTTATTGATCGCCCTCGAATCAGTACACATCCTCCAGCCTCTGTCTTTCTTTGGACTGAGTACTGTTAGAAAAACACACAGACTCAAGCTCTCTCTGACCAAACCTTTGTCCAACAGCTTCTAGACTTGCCTTTTAACTTCTTCATTCTCCCGTGGCATCAATCTGTACGCGGCTTTATTTGGAAAACTAGCTCCTGGTATGAGGTCAATATGATGAATCACACTCCTGATTGGTGGCAACGAATGGGGTAGTTCGTCCACTACTATGTCAACGAATTCTTCCAGCAGTTCCTGAATTTCTTCTGGTAGATCATCTACCCTTGTGCTAGTCAGAACAATCCTCGGTTTCCTGACCACAATGAATTGCGGTTCTTCTTTCTTCTTCACCTTTGTAAGAAGTTCCTTCCCACTCATGAGAAGTACAGTGTTACTTGCTTCAGGTTTCACTTCTTTATCCTTGATTGGAAGTAACATATGAGTTCTCCCATTCTTCTCTAAGGTATATGTGTTCATCTTCCCATCATGAATCACATTTCTGTCATATTGCCATGGTCTACCCAGCAATAGATGACAAACATCCATAGGAATAACATCACACAAGATTTTATCATTATATCCTCCTATCTTGACTTCAACTAAACATTGTTTAGTGACTGTTACCTGATGTCCTTTCTGTAGCCACGAAACTCTATACGGGCTCAGATGTTCAATCGTCTCCAGCTCCAGCTTCTCTACCATCTCAGTCGAAACGAGATTATCAGTGCTTCCACTGTCTACAATGACCTTGCATACCCTGTCCTTGGTCTTGCAAGCAGTCTGAAAAAGTCTATTTCTTTGGGCTGAGCTCTCCACCTCCTTCTCTAGTGTTAAGAGAACTTTTTGCATCATCAACGATCTTCCACCTTCATCATCTTCCGCCTCAACATCTCACCTCTGTGCCTCGGCGATGTGAGCTTCTCCTCAATCTTCCTTTTTATCTGGACACTCATAAGACTTGTGCCCATTTTTTCCACATGTGAAGCATGTGATTACTCCACCTCTTCCTCTTCCTATACCTATGGTACGACGAAACATATTGTTATCAGCATACCCTCCTCTCTGCTCATTATGCTGTCCTCTCTGCACAACATATTTCCCTCACTGTGAACTTCCACCTCTCTCAATTCATTTTCATTTAGGCTCAGACCCAAACTTCCAATCCTCCTTGGGCTTCTGATATTTGTCTTGGGCGACTGACTTGCCTCTGGGCTGACTTCTGCCTCGGCCTCTCTGAATCTTCTTATGGCTTAGATTCTCTTCCACCTTCAAAGCCATTTGATAAGCATCCTTCACTGTTGGGATGGTTTCCATGCTCATCTC
Source organism: Picea mariana (assembly GCA_032191745.1). Taxonomy (NCBI): domain Eukaryota; kingdom Viridiplantae; phylum Streptophyta; class Pinopsida; order Pinales; family Pinaceae; genus Picea; species Picea mariana. The sequence continues at coordinate 23,211 of JASDQU010503396.1, read as the reverse complement.
ATCCTGGATATCATATCTCAGGCCATTCATATATCTGGCTACCTTCTCATCATCGCTCTCCTAATGACCTGCTCTGATGTTCAGTCTATAGAATTCCTCCGTGTATTTTCTCATTGTCATCAGCTTCTGTCTCAGGTTCTGCATTCTCCTAAACAGAGTAATTTGATTGTCTTTGGGGATGAATTTCTCCTTCGTCTTTGCGATCATTCGATCCCAGCTCCTGATCTTCTGCTTGCCCTTGCAGCGTCTGTCAGCTTGTAGCTCATCCCACCACAATGTTGCGTGTCCTTTTAACCTCGTGACAACATGCCTGACCTTCTTGTCCTCTTCGACGTCTTCGTAGTCGAAGTATGTGTCTAGAGCTCTAATCCAATCTAGAAGCTCCTCTGCATCCAGATTTCCCTCATAAACTGGAATGTCCATTTTTTCTCTTGCACCCATCCTTGAAATAGCTTTGATTAATCGTTCATTTGCTGCATCCTCGGCTGCAACTTCTTCCTCATGTTCAGCTTCAAATTTGCTTTCGGAATCACTTAGATCCCCAGCACTGACTGTGCGTCTTTGCACTATCTCCATATCTTTGAGTCTGGCTCGTAGATCATGTATCTCTCTTTCCATTTATAGATTTTTCACTTGCCTACCCCTTCTTCTCGGGTTTTCCCTTTCCTCTGGATCGGGTGATTGTCTATCCCTTCTTTTTGGTGGCATGGTGAATTTTTTCTTCTTCTCTGCTACAAAAAGCAAAGACTCTTTCTGGTGCTCTGATACCACTTGATGTGTATCAGAGTGCTCTTTCTCTCTTGCTCCTCTTGCCTGAAGTATAAAGACAATAATCAAGCTCTGATACCACTTTGACGCAGGCGCGCTCTCTAGCACGTCCGCTCACAGGATCTTTCCTCCTTCCTCGGCCCGAAGAACTGAAATGCTCTTCTATTTCCCTGTTGGGAAATTTTCACCCACAACAACTCTCTCACGGGATCTCCCTTTCTTCTATCGGGAAATCGAACTTCGTGACTTCACGAGTCCTATGGTCACGCGTTTGTTTCTCGTGATTATCTGAAACCCGATGTAAGTCAATGTTGACCTTTTAATTTATTATTGTGGTTCCTCCTGTCGGGATTTCGACACTCGTGATGTTCCCAACAATTCGCTTTACCGACCCCGATCCCCGATACACCGAAACTCCGATGCGCTTGCGAGTTTGACCTGTCCACGTTCCTGTCACCTCGTCAGGATTTCGGACTTCGCTATATCGTGAATTTTGATGTCAATGGTTTCGGGACTTTCCTTTCCCTGAATTCCAAAATAGTATGCCACCTGTCCTCCGTTGACCCTTCTGTGGCCCACACGCTCCTGTTATCTTTCGAGAAATTGCGTTTCGCAATTTCGCGATTCCTGTTGCTATGTGCACGGGACTTCCACCCACGAAAACCCGATGCATGATATACATATATATCCAATCGACCCTTGTGGCTCGGATCGACGGTTCTGCCCCTCCTAAAATTTGAACCTTTCGAAAATACTCTGTCGTATCTCCCCTGCTTCTCTGTGAGATCTAACGGCTCACAGGGTGTCGTGAATCGTCCTCGGAGAATTCCGACCATCTATTCCTCCTGATGAAATATAAGAAATGACCAAGTGTTCCTTCGTGGAACTCATCCTCCTGCACACAAACTTGCAACGCCTGTTCTAATTACTCCTCAGCACGAATTTCCTGTGCAACCCTTCAACAGATTTGAAGGTCTTATCCCTTCCGAGCTCTTCCACAACTCTGTGCCCTTTTGAAGACTTCTATTTCCTCCAACTTTGAGCTTTCAGGGAACCCTTGCACGCACTCCTTGCGGCAACCTTCAAACACTTCAAGTGTTCGAACTTCCTGTGACTCTATGCACACCTGCAACAACAGTCTCTCAACACTTTACTCAGGTTCACAACCCTGAGACTTTTAGCCGGCCTGCGCACTCCTTGCACGACCCCTGTGCACAACTGCACCTTGGGTGAATGAGAACAAAAGCTGTCTCTTCTGAGCCGTTTGTCGACGCACTCCTTGTGGACACTTCAACTGCACTCCTTGCAGGAACTCTTGCTCAGACAGAGAAACAATTGAAACTCATCACTCCTACTTCCTTTCTCAGATTTCAAACACTCAGCAAGAAATCATTCATACATAGAATATAAAGCAAATGCATAACAGGAACTAAACACTCATGAGAATAGCATTCAACACACATATAGAGAATAACACAAAACCATGAATCTGAATCAATTTCCTTCTATTAATTCAAGATCTGTACATGGGTGTTCTTCTACAGTTCTCTACTTGCTCTTGCTCCAATATGTTACAATACACAATGAGGGTGTCTATATTTGTTTTCCCTCTTTCTTTCTAAAACAGTCTAATCTAAGAATTAAAGTCTATCTATCTGCATTAACTACTATAAATGCCTCCTACCTACTTCAGACGAGAGCAGGACGCTCAAGGTCTGATTACAATATACAAAGGCGCTCCTTCTTAATTGCTTCATTTATGTTCGGTGCATCAACTTCAAGGGAAAATTCAAAAATTTTGGCTGGGCTTGTCCAACTGTCTTTTGTCTTCCGCGCTGGCTTGCTTGATGTGGGTGATGCTCCTGCATCACCTCACTTTCCTTGCAACGGAAGACAAAGACTTGGGTTGCACGAGAGCATGTGTGGGGTGACTTGGGCACACACACAAGAAGTGGACCCATTTTCCTTGGTGACATGGGGCACGATGGGGAGGTCGGATCAACCTCCTAACACACCCTGGGATGAGTTGGAGTTGGATTTCGTTGGTACAAGGGACACAAACAAGGAAAAATATGCAACCATGTGGTGGGGCATGTCATCAAGAGGACATGTTGATTTGAGGATACATACCCATGTATGAGGTGCATCGGTCCAAGAGGATTCGTTGGTTTGAGAAGTATTACCATGCAAAAGGGTGCATTGACCCAAGGGGAGGGTTGGCCCATGAAGGGACATAAAAATATGCAAGGGGACACATTTGTTCACAAAAGAGTGATCATATAAAAGAACCAAGATGAAAATGAGTCAAGGAACTAATCATGATGAGGAGGTCAAGCATCAATCAAGTTATGGACAAGTAAAAGAAACTAAGCGAACGAGGGCAAGTTCGGCGAGATTGCCTTAGGTTTGAGGTGGGTGCATAATGGGTTCAAATGAAGGCATGTAGCGACTTGGTGAAGTGACTCTTACAAAGAGAATCAATGGAATATGAGACTCGATTGGCACACATTGGGGCACATTGCAAGTCTTACGAAGAGTGTTGTGACAAAGAAGTCTATTGGGGTGGATCTATGTGACTAGCCAAAGTAAGAGTTGGACAGTATTGTGGTGTGAGGTGAGTCACATGTTTCTCCTCAAGTATTGTAACTGAGCCAATAATGCTCTTGTATTGTAACTATGTTTCACATAATAAAACAAGTTAGGTGTTAGGCACTGTTGGTGCCATTCACCCTTATATATTGTGTTTGTCTTTGTGATTTGCATGTTTTGCATCTTTATAATTAAAATGACTAAGTGTTGAATGTGTTCACAATTGTTTAAGTGTACAAGTGAGTCATATAGAGTGAGTGTGCAACTTTACCGTAGCCTATAATGGAGTATGGGTATGCCCTAGGTGAAGAGGTCTAGTTTGGATGAAGTATCCTTGGTTTGGCCAAGCTACCAAGTGAGAACCGTCATAGTGTCGCATGCCCCAAAGAGAGGCTAAAATTTGACATTTTTGGTGGGTCTCCAAGGGGGTCATCATAGGTGGTATCAGAGCAGACTTGGTGAAAATTTTGAATCTATTCACAATTGTCACCTTTGTGATAGTTGGTATGAGAGCTTGTTCAACGCAGACTTTGATGAAGGTTTGGTGACTAGGAGGTATCAAGCTCTTCACCACTATTGCGGTTGTGACAGTGGTGGTAGGGTGCATCATAAATGAAGGTTTGATGTGTGAGTTTTGGTCACCCAAAAGTTGAAGGACCAAGAAGATACGATCACATTGTTGAAGCGAATTTTAGTGAGTGGGTAGAGATCATCCATTGTGCTAATGAGGATCAAGATAGATGAACCATAACCATATTGTAATACCCCTAGGTTGAACCCCAAGTGTAAATATCAATGCAACTATACTTAAATTATAAACTGGCGAGCTAAAGTAACAAGTTTGTTTGTTTGGTTATGTGCGCATTAAGTTAGTGCACAAGGATCTCACATCAAAAGAGTGTCTGCAGTGGTAAAATGATACAACACATAGTTTTATGTCCTGGTGCACACCTATGTAATAGCGTAATAAAAGTGAAACAATTTAAGGAATACAACACATGCAAGTGTTAGTGCGAAAGGATTGCGCACTGAAGGAAAAAGGCGCGCAAGAATGGATTCAACGTGCAATGGTTTAGTGCACAAGTTTTTGGAAGGACTGTGAATCCTTTTGAATATAAGTCCTGATGTAATGGGCACCTGTGTATGGGTGCAAGGGTGGGGCACTGAAGAAAGAGCATGCTCAGCCCAGGAGTTCCATGCACACTAATTTTAAGTGCGAGAACTGTGTATTTTGAGGCTGGTGAGCTTGAATGAAAAAGAACAATACTTTTGTACTGCGATGTAAATGTAATCATATGCAAATTAATGAAAATACATCCCTGCGGAAGACTGGCCACATAAAAGAGTTTGGGGGTATTAAACTCCACTAGTTGAGGTCAAGGAGGCTGGGTTAAAGGGGCTTAAATACACAAGGAAATATTTTATTAATATTTTTTAAAAAGTGTAAAGTAAGGTTATAATATTATATCCTAAGTCTTGGGGAGGAGACAAGTGGCTAAAAGAATTTCTCAACATGACAAGTGTCAAGTGGGAGAGATGTTGATTGAAAGAAGCCAGTTCTCAACTTGAAAGGTGTCGAGTTGGGAACATGCAGTCAAATGGTTCAGAATTAGTCCATCCATGGGTGAAATCATCCAGTCATTCAAACCATTACAAGGGGAATGGGGCCTACTATTCTACCATCGAGCGGATTTCTCTGCCATGCCCTGAATGTTCTATGAGTGATATCATCATTATTGTCATGAGCTGATTATTATTATGATCGGTATGAGGAATACTGTCGTAGATACCCATGTATGACATAGCTTGGTGAGCTTATTTGAAGAGGTGGGTTGTCAGGCCCATGGCTCATGGGACATTGAACTGAAGAGGTGGGTTTTCAGGCCCGTGGGACATGGGACATTGGATTGAAGAAGTAGGTTGTTAGGCCTGTGGAAGATTTCATTCTCTCCATGTGAGAGAATTGTTGGGAATTATTTACCGAGGTGTCAAACTACATCGATAGGGCTCTCAAAATTCATGTTTGACCTGTTGCTGAAGCCCTGTAAGGGAAGTGGGGAAGCCAAGGGACTATTGAGCAGAGAAGGGGCACCCTTCCTAGGGTGGGACAAGCATGTGGGGAATGAGGGAATGTAGGTTGTTAGTGTGAATTGACATCTGTGATGGACTTCCTGCAATTGAGTCACATGAGGATGAGCTACCTATGATCGAGTTCCTATAAAGTGAGATACTTTATCTTGGTTGGGAACCCTTTCCCAAGTGGAGTTTAGCCCCAGCTTGGGGGTGATCCACTGTTGAGATTTATGAATAGTGCGGTTTAAGGCTGGGAAGAGCATGGAAGGTATGCCTGTAGTTTGTGTCTTTTATTTAGAAGATAAGTGCCAAATTGAGTGTTAAATATGTTTGTAATTATATTCATGCAATTGTTGTCATGAGTTTATGTTGCTTATGTTGTGTTTATAATTTTGTTATGAATTGTGTATAAATCTGTTTAGAAAATGTACATAATCATGCATTTCATAGTTTCTATATGTTTTTAATTAAGGCTAGAGTTGTGTCAGAGAAATTTAAGTTGAATTATTGGTAAGTTGGTATCAGAGATGATGATCAAGAAATTTTTTCAAGTGGCACTCCCAACGAGTGGTTGGGGGTGTTACAAATTGGTATCAGAGCATTACCAAAACTTGTTAAGTAGTAGAATGGCCCAATCTGGGTGGTTGGGTGTGTTACAATATGGTATCAGAGCATAGTCTACAAAATTGAGCCTAGATGGGCTGAGATAACATCATGTCAAAGCAGTTCTCGCAAAAAATCGAATTCGGGAGTGGCCAAATTTTCAAGTTTTATTGCGTTTATGGCAGAAAAATGACTAATTGTCGAGACTTTTCATAATTAGTGTTGGGACTTATTATGGGTCCATGAGTTCGAATATGGAAAAATGACTAAGTATCAAGAATTTTCAGACTTAGTGTTGAGACTTATTATGAGTCCGTGAGTCCGCAAGTTCGAAAGTGGAAAAATTACCAAGTATGGAGACCCTTTGGATGAAATTATGAAAGGGAAGATTTATACTTCCATGAGTCTATGAGTCTTCAAGTCCGAAAGTGGAAAAATGACTAAGTATGCAGACCCTTTAGACAAACTTATGAAAAGGAAGAGTTATAATTCTATGAGTCCGCAAGTCCCTAAGTTCAGAAGTCTAAAAGTGGAAAATTGACTAAGTATGGACACCCTTTAGACGAAATTTTGAAAGGGAAGAGTTATACTTCCATGAGTCCACGAGTCCGTGAGTTCGCAAGTCTGAAAGTGTAAAAATGACTAAGTATGGAGACCCTTCAGACATAATTATGAAAGGGAATATTTATACTTCCATGAGTATGCGAGTATACAAGTACAAAAGTGGAAAAATGACTAAGTATGGAGACCCTTCGGACAAACTTATGAAAGGGAATATTTATACTTCCATGAGTTCGCAAGTCCATGAGTCCGCAAGTCCGAAAGTGGAAAAATAACTAAGTTTGGAGACCCTTCGGACATAGTTATGAAAGGGAAGAGTTATACTTCCATGAGTCCGTGAGTCCATGAGTCTGCAAGTTAGAAATTGGAAAAATTACTAAATATGGAGACCCTTCAGACGAACTTATGAAAGAGAAGAAGTATACTTCCATGAGTCTGCGAGTCCACATAGATGAAATAATCTAAGTATTGACACTTTTCAAGAGGATTCGTGAAAGAAAGAATTCTAATACATTATTGGAACATAATCATATGAATGTTATGTAATTGTAAATTATTAATCCTAACAAACTTTGTTGGTTGCACATTTTGCATAATTAATAGCATTTATATCAGAACAAGATTGCCACAGAGTTCAAAATCATGGAAAATACACAGGGGGATTCCAACCATGAAGATGGGATCAGAGGGATGTATACCCATATGGGTAATGAAGGTAGAAACTCAAATGGACATGAAGAAGGTAAGGGAGATAGTGTTGTCCCTTGGTTATGGAAGCAAGCGAAGATTAAGGGAGAAAAGGAAAAATGCGAACTACGCGGAAGACACAGTGACTGATACTGGGTCAAAGTGAGCAAAAGAGTAGAAAAGACGGAGCGAAGTAAGAGAAATCAAGCCGTTGGACTACGAGATCGAGGATGAAAGATCAAAAAGGAAGAGAGATTGTGGACAACTCAGCAAGTGAAAGAAGATGTCAACAGTTGAAGCACCACGCATGAAGGAAGGAAAGACAAGCTGGAGAAGCCCTGAAAATGTGAGTCAAGTTGACCTAGGGTTTTAGACACCTAGGGTTTTGGTATCTAGGGTTTTGACACTTAGGTTTCAACCTAAGGGTGTCTAAGAGCTATTGTAATGTATAAATAAAGGTCTAAGGGACCTAGGATGGGTTGGTGCTAAGTTGGTTGAGAGTTCATAGTTACTATTGAGTGATTGTTGTTGTGTGAGAGAGAAGTGTTGAGTGCAAGAGACTTCTGGTATTGTAAGATCTTCAACTGGGTGCGAAGATCAACCCTACAACTGGGTGCACAGGGAGAGAAGACAAAGAGAAAGAGAGAAGATATGCTAGCTAAGAGCGCAGATAAGAACTGTATGCTTCCATCTTAATACATCATAAAGCACAGTTTTGTGGACGTAGCCCTAGGGAGAGGGTGAACCATGTATATATTGTGTTATGTGTGATTGATGTTGTGTTCTTTGTCATTTGATATGCTTCTATTGTGATATTGTAATAGATCTGAAATATAACTTGTGCAGTAGGTTTAAGAAAGATAAAGAATAACTAGGTGGTTGTGCGTTGTCGCTGTGAATCCACTTTGCATTTCTTTTGGTTGTAGAGATATGTGTCCTGCAACCCCCTATAGATACTTTCGGTGAGACTGCATCTGCTTCGCAAGTGTTACCAAAAGGGATAGTAGTTATGGATTGTTGGTGCACTTTTAGAGATGAACCCTGGGTCTGCCCCTGTGCCAACAAATATTTGGTAGAGACTAAAAAAAGTTTGCAAAAGGATGTCTAGAGTTATAAACTTGATAATGAGAATCTTATGAAATCCAAGGAGCTGTAGGAAGACTACAACATTAAGTTGATGTAGAACTTGGTCAAAATAGAGAAGAAGATGGACAAGCATATTGATTCAAGAAAATCAAGAAGCCATAAGTCTCATGATAAGAGGGGAATACCAGTGCACAACAGAAGTGTTGGAAGACAACACCATCACTCTCCAAGACATTCCACTAGGAGAGCATGAAGTATTTCAAGTCTTGTAGAGAAACCTAAGAAGATCGGGGCGGATGAACTGCATGGGGAAATGAATAAAATCAAACCTTTTACTTTTAAGGGTGAACACAAGAAAGATGAAGATGAGATACATGGTTGTTGAATATGAGAAAGTATTTCCAACTACATAACTACTCTTCATTGGTAGAAGGAAGAATTGTTATTTATCAGCTAAAGGGAAAAGCATAAATGTGGTGGGACCAATATGTGAAAGTACATTGCATTGATGAGAATAAAGTGACTTTGAGAGAATTCAAGAGATACTTTCAAAGGAAATGCTTGACTAAGAGGTACTATGACAAGAAAATGAAAGAGTTATTTGAACTCACTCTTGGGAGTATGACTATAGATGAGTATGAAAGAAGGTTTTTAAAACTACTGAAATATGTTTCTTTCATAAAAGATGAGAAATTTAATATTCAGAGATATTTGAGTGGGATGCCACCATTTATCAATGATAGAATATAGTATTATGATCCTAAAACATTGGAGGAAACTATAATAAGGACTAAGTGCCTTTATGATCATCAAAAAGGGAAAGCATCTTACCAGAAACCTTGGGAAGAAAAGAAGAAAAGTAAGATGGAACTGAGGAAGAAGGGGACTAAGCCACCATTCTTTAGAAATAACTATCAGGAACAACCAATTACCAGAGAATCGAAAATGACATATCCATTGGGGCAAAGGCCAAGGATATTCAATGTTGGGGTTGTAAAGGAGACCATATGTACAAAGATTGCTTGCTCAGGAGTGAAAGAATGAGGACTGTTCATAGCATGCAACAAGTTGAAACTATGGAGGACATGTGCATAAGTGTACCTAAGATCTATGCAGCCTTGGATAACAAATAAGTTTATTTTCAATCACACATTATTGAAGTAGAAGGTAAATCAATAACCAACTCATTGCAATTTTGATTGATTCAGGAGCTATTCACAGCTATCTACATCCTAATATGCTGGAAAGGTTTCAATTTCCAAGAAGCAAACTTGGACAATCTTGAATGGTGTATCTAGATATAGGAGCTAAAATAAATATTATTGATATGGTCAAGACTTGTCCAATGGACATGAATGGACTGCACACTAGTGCAGATATGAACATTCTATCGTTAGGTTCCTATGATTGCCTAATTGGTATGGATTGGTTGGACAAACACCATGTTGTCCTAGACTGTTATAATAAATCCTTTACCTTCTTGTATGAGGAAGGGAACTTAAGGAAAGTACTAGGAATTCCCAGAGAAATATCTGTCAGAGAAATTTGAGCCTTGCAACTAAAGAAAACTTATAGAAAAGGATGACAAATATTTTCTGCATAGATGGAAGAGACACCTAAGGATAAGGTGTCATGCATTGAAGACTATGAAGTCTTGAAAGATTTTGAAGATGTATTCAAGAAAAAACTAGGATTTCCACCTAAAAGAGATATTGATTTCTCCATCAATCTGATGCCCGGAGCAACTCCAGTATCTAAGAATCCTTACAGGATGAGTACACCTGAACTGAAGGAATTGCAAATGCATCTTGAAGATATTCTGAAGAAGGGGTATATACGCTCAAGTATGTCACCTTGGGGTTCCCTAGTATGGTATGTAAAGAAAAAGGATGGAACCTTGAGACTTTGCATATATTTCAGGAAGTTGAACAAGGTTATTGTGAATAACAAGTATCCTTTTCCAAGGATAGATGACATTTTTTATCAGCTTAAAGATGCAAAAATATTCTCCAAGATTGATATCAAGTCATGATATCATCAAGTAGGAATTAAACAAGAAGACATCAACAAGACTGCTTTCAGAGCAAGGTATGGACATTATGAGTTCACAATGGTACCATTTGGGTTAACAAATGCACCAGCTATTTTCATGTGTCTCATGAATGGTGTATTCAGGAATTACTTGGGAAAGTTTGTCATTATATTTTTGGATGACATTCTGATATATTCTAAGTCTGAAGAAGAACATGAAAAAAACTTGAGAATGGTGTTACAAGTTTTAGGGGATCATCGGTTGTATGCCAAATTGAGCAAGTGCTCATTTTTCAAAAATCAAATACATTATTTGGGCCATATCATCTCCAAGGAGGGGATAGCAGTAGATCCAAAAAAGATAGGATCCATTGAAGGATGGCCAACAACAAGGAATGTATCTGAAGTAAGATCATTCATGGGTATTGTAGGTTACTACAAAATATTCATTGAGGGATTATCAAGAATTTCACACCCAATTACTTCTTTGCAGAAGAAAGGTGTGAAGTTTGAGTGGAAATTGGATTGTGAAAGGAGCTTCAAACACTTGAAACACTTACTAACAAGAGATCCAATACTGAGAATTGTTGATCCAAATGAATATTTCATAGTATGGACTAATGCATGTAATGAGAGACTTGACCATGGAGTCCTTAGTCAACATGGTTATGGTGTATGCTACGAATCAAGAAAGTTGAAGGAGCATGAAAGACACTACACAACTCATGATTTGGAGTTGGTGGCCATAGTGCATGCCTTGAAGATGTGGAAGAATTACATTATGGGGAAAATATTTGAATTGAGGACAGATCATAGTAGTCTAAAATATTTGTTTGATCAACCAACTCTATATGTCATGCAAAGCAGATGGTTAGAATTCATCAGTGAATATGATTTTGATATAAATCATATCAAAGGTAAGGAGAACAAAGTGGTTGATGCACTCAATATAAGGGTGCATGATATGCATGCTACAACCATTAGCATGTGCCAATCATATTTGAAAGATAAAATTTTAGAAGATGGAGAATCAGATCAGAAATATAAGGAGTTAAAAGAAAAAGTTCAACAAGGAAGCTTACAATAGAAAGTTGAAGACTATAAGCTGGAAGAGGATGAAATTCATAGATACAGAGGCATAATCTCTATGCCAAATTCTTTGGAATTGAAGAATATGATATTGGGAGAAGTGCATAATGTACCTTATGCTGGACACCCAGATTACCAGAAAACCATTGCAGCTATCAAGAGCCAATATAATTGTCTAGGGATGAAGAAGGAAATTGTTGAGCTTATTGCCAAATGTTTGGCATGTCAGAAGGTCAAGGTTGAACATAGACATCGAGGTAGATTTCTACAACCATTTCCAATTATTGAGTGGAAGTGGGAAGTGGTAAAAATGGATTTTATCACTAAACTACCCAGAACTAACAAGCAACATGATTATATCATGGTGGTGGTGGTGGACATGATTACCAAAGCTGCTCATTTTATTCCAGTAAAGCTTACTCATAGGGAAAATAACATAGCTGAAATTTATCTAAGAGAAATAGATCGATTACATGGAATTCCCAAGACAATTGTGTTTGACAAAGATCTGAAATTTACTTCAAATTTTTGGAAGGGATTATTCAAGGGATTTGGAACAAATTTGCATTTTAGCACATCATATCATCCAGAGTCAGATGGGAAGACATAAAGGGTGAATCAAGTAATTGAAGACATGCTAAGGATGCATGTCATGGATAAAACATCCAAATGGGAGGATTATCTACATTTGGTAGATTTTGCCTACAACAATGGGTATCAAGCATCCCTAAAGATGAGCCCATTTGAGGAACTTTATGGAAAGAAATACAATACACTAGTCAGCTAGGACAACCCAACAGAGCACACAGTAGTTGGGCCAGAACTACTCCGAGAAATGGAAGAGAAGATGATAAAAATTAAGTAGAATTTAAAGAGTGAGGAAGATAGGAAGAAGAGTTACACTGATAAAGGAAAAACTCATAGGGAATTTAAAGTGGGTGATCATGTGTTCCTGAAAGTAGAGGCCAACAGAAGCTCCCTTAAGTTGGGAAATTTTTCAAAGTTGGAAGAACAGTTTGGTGGGCCATTTGAAGTCATAGAAAGGATTGGGCCTATGGCATATATGCTTGCCTTGCCTGCATCAATGCATATTCATACTGTATTCAAGGTATTCTTCATTAAAATATATATACCTGATACTAATCATGTTATTAATTTTAATGTGATCCAAGTGGATCAAAAATACGATTTTCAAGTGCATTAGGTGCGCATATTGGATCAAAAGATCAAGTAGCTTCGAAAGTGAATCATAAAGCTAGTAAAGGTCCAATGGACCTAGTACGACCCTGCGGATGTGACTCAGGAGCATGAGGATGCTATGCGAGAAAAATATCCTCATATTTTTGAAAAGTTTTGGGTTTTTATTGTACATGTATATATATTGTGTTATCCCCATTTTGTGTATAACTAACAATATTATGTATCGAGGCCCTTAGGTTGTAGATATGGAGTGTTGAGAGACTACATGACCAAAAATATCCTTTTGCAAAGATGGAGACCCTTCTCACCACCACAAAGGTCGTAGATTTTTAAATGGAATCCAACACATCAACTAGCTTCTGGAAGGCAGTGGGCCTTGCTCCATGAGGTACAAGTCAGTATTATGGTGAGAATAATTTCAATATTTAATCCATTTAAATATGTTTTATCTTAGATTTCTCTATATTTCATGATATATTCTTGGACATTATGCCTTTTTCCATGCTTCACCTTGGTGGTTGACATTGTTCCCTAGTAAGTGGTCTTCCTTGGGGATGTGTTTTCTACTAGTAACTCCCTCAAATATCCATCGTACCATTCCCAACCATACTTACCACTTTCCATCACTATTTCCCCCCATTTCCTTATCTCTTGGGATTTTAGGGTGTATTGACCCAAGAAGGGGTTGTACCTCATTCTATAGGAAGAAGGGGATGAAGACCCAGAGGGATTTATGTTGGGTAAAAGATAAAATCATATGTATGAACATTTTATATGCTTCATCCAAGGATCACCCAAGAAAGAAATGAAATGATTATCTTTGAGAAAAGGGGGACCCCCAATAAAATATGATTAAGAATTCTTAAAAGGTTAGTTGGAGGATAGGAGGTCTCATCATGAGGCAACCTATCATGTCCATGAATATCTAGTGGTATGAGATTACCATCATTTGGTCACCAAGCCAGGGTAATGGCTCTCAATTGCATAGGTACTACACACCCTCTACCAAGGCACCCATGAATGAGACACTACGACCTATTATGCGTCATGAGACCTATTCCCATTGAGTCTTGACCCTAACCATTTCTGATGCAGGAGCATCAACAACACGCCAAGTGAGCCAGGGCGAAAGTGGGAGACAGCTGGATAAGCCAGCACACATTTTGGGAATACTTTGGGAATGTTGCATAATCTTAAATGAATCATTTAAGAAACGGCGCACTTGTATTGTAAATGGACCTTGAGCGGATAGCTCACGTCCTTAGGTAGATGAGGCATTTAATATATTTAATGCAGTTAGATAGGAAATTTAATTCTAGATTTGATAGCTTTAGAGCTCGAGAGGGAAACGGGATATAGACACCCTCCTTTGTACATTGTATTATTATTCATTGAAGCAGAAGAGAAGAGCATACAGAGAAGTGTTTGAAGAACCTCCATGTACAACTATTGAATAAATAGAAGAAATCTTTGATTCAATTCCATGGCTGTGTTATTCTCTGTGTATTGTTGATATTATGCTCATGAATGCTTGCTTCTTATCATACATTTGCTTTTATGTGCTGTGTATGTTATTTCATGGTTGAGTTGAAGTCTGTGAGAACAGGGATTTAGCTTCAATTGTTTCTCTATCTTGAACCAGAGAATTCCTGCAAGGAGTGCAGTTGAATCATCCACAAGGAGTGCGTTGACGAAAGGGTTCAAGTAGAGAGAACTTTTGTTCTAAAGTTCTCAGAAGTGCAGAATTGACACCAGAGCCGTGCAGGGCGTGCACAGGCTAGACGAAGTCTCAGAGTTGCGATTCTGAGCAAAGGAAGTGAAAGATTGTTGCTGCAGGTGTGCGCAGAGTCGAGAAGACTTCAACACTTAGTCGTGTTTGAATATTTGTTGCAAGGAGTGCGTGCAAAGAGTTCTCCTGAAAGGATTCGGGAGTTGTGAGAGAAGCTCAGGAAGGATAGGCCTTCGAATTCGTCGAAGGATTTCATAGAGAAGTTGCACTTGAAGCGTTCAAGTAGGTGCAGAACTTTGCGTGTAGGGTAACGAGTTCCGTGGAGGAGCGTATCATCTATTCAGGGATCTCATCAGTAAGAGAGGATCGTCAGAATTATCTGAGGAGAAGTCGTGAGAATCCAAGGACCGTTGGATCTTGCGGAAGTGTAAGAAGGCCACGGGGAAGCATTTCAGGATTCTAAGCTCAGGAGGGATAGAGCGTTGATAAAAATCGGCTGGAGTCATCGAATTATTTGTGAGATCGCCCATCGGGATCTCGTGAGAAAAGTTTTGTAGATCTGGCCATGAAAGTCACGAAGGCGTGAGGAGCGATATTCTGACAGTGACAAAAGTTTCGTGGACCATAGGAGTGAGTGCTATACAGGTGTTGGAGATCGGGGATCTCGCGAGCTCAGGGCTCGTGAGTTGAAAGCCCAAATATTTGTAGGTTCAAGTCGCGAGGTGCGAGGGTCCGAAGGTGCAATAGGACAATATCGGCGTCTCAGAACATCAGGACTCGGAAGACGGAGGAAGTACCATTGAAGGTCGTGAGCAGCGAAGTTGCGACATAGCGGGGTTGCGACAGAACCGAGGTCTCGATAGGAGAAAGGAAGGTCAGCATTGGTCGAAGCATCAGATCTTGAGGATCCGAGGGGATAGTGCTTGACTATTGAACTTGCGAAGTTGCGAGCGTCGATACTCTGAAAGGAAGAAGAGAGGGTCGAAGCCGAGAGAAACTGTGGGGTGCAGATTTTTCGAAAGGGAGATAGAAGAACCATTGAGTTCTTCGGTCCGTGAGTAAAAGAAGGTCTTTGAGGGGGAGATCGTGCTCCAAGGAGTGCGCTCGACACTAGTTGTGGTATCAGAGCGGGAATATCTTTACTTTTTGTAGCAGAGAAGAAACTCACCATGCCGCCCAAAAGAGAAAGGCAGTCACCAGATCCCGAAGACAAGGAGGTGTGAAGAAGAGGTAGGCCAGCAGGAAATGCAGAAATGGAGCGATAGATGAGAGATCTCCAAGCAAGGCTTGAGGAGATGGAGACAACACAAATATGCAAAGTTGGTGCTAGGGATCTTAGCGATTCTGAGGTTGAAGAAGAAGCTGGACATGCAGAAGAGGTCACAACAGAAGATGCATCAACCGAGCGACTGATCAAAGCCATCGCCAGGATGGGTGCGAAGGCGAAAATGGACATGCCAGTCTATGAGGGAAATCTGGATGCAGAAGAGCTGCTAGATTGGATTAGAGCTCTTGACACATACTTCGATTATGAAGATGTGGAAGAAGATAAGAAATTCAAGCATGTAGTTACGCGCTTGAAGGGACATGCAGCATTGTGGTGGGATGAGCTACAAGCTGACAGACCCTGTAAAGGCAAGCAAAAGATCAAAAGCTGGGATCAAATGATTGCGAAGATGAAAGCGAAGTTCATTCCAAGGGACTATCAAATCACACTATTCAGGCGAATGCAAAAATTGAGACAGAAGCTGATGACAGTCAGGGAATACACTGAAGAGTTATATCTACTGAACATCAGAGCGGGGCATCGGGAGAGTGATGATGAGAAGGTTGTGAGGTACTTGAATGGTCTGAGATACGACATTCATGATGAATTGAGCATGATAACCATCCGAATGGTGGAAGATGCTTACCAATTGGCTCTGAAAGTCGAGGAGAATCTGAGCCGAAAACAAGGACAGCGAGGGCGAGGCAGAAGCCATCCAAGAGGCAAAGCGGTTGCCCAGGAAAGAACTCAAAAGCCCAAGGAGGAATGGATGAAACCTCGGGGTAAGGTTGAAAGAGGCGGAACCTCACAGAGGCAGCCATACGTTGAACAGAGAGGACAACAAATTGATCAGCGAGGTGATTATGCTGATGCAAGTACTCTTCCTCGTACTAGAGGTCGAGGTAGAGGAAGAGGTGGAGTAATCACATGTTTTACATGTGGAAAGAATGGGCACAAGTAATTCGAGTGTCCAAAGAAAAAGAAGGACATTGGAGAAGCTCAAATCACTGAAGCGCAGAGACGTAATGCTGAGACAGAAGATGTAGACAGTGGAAGAGCATTGGGGATGCATAAAGTCCTTTTGACACCTGAGCAGGAGGTGGAAAGCTCAGTGCAAAGGACCAGACTGTTCAGAATAGCTTGCACAACCAAGGACAGGAAATGTAAGGTCATTGTGGACAGTGTTAGCACCGATAATCTCATTTCAATCGAGATGGTGGAGAAATTAGAACTGGAGACAACTGATCACCCGAGTCCATATAAAGTTTCATGGCTACAGAAGGGACATTAGGTGAGTGTCACCAAACAATGCTTGGTTGAGTTCAAAATAGGGGGATATAATGATAAGATTCTGTGTGATGTTATTCCCGTGGATGTATGTCATTTATTGCTGGGTAGACCATGGCAATATGACAAAAATGTGGTTCATGATGGGAGAATGAACACCTATACTTTGGAGAAAAATGGGAGAACCCATAAGTTGCTTTTGATAAAGGATAAGGAGGTGAAGTCGGAAGTAAGCGACACAATACTTCTCATGAGTGGGAAGGAGCTTCTTTCAGAGATGGAGAAGAAGGAAGATCCACAATTCTTTGTGGTTAGAAAACCGAGGATTGTTTTGACTAGCACAAGAGTGGATGATCTACCAGATGAAGTTCAGGAACTGCTGGGAGAGTTCGCTAACATCATAGTGGATGAATTACCTCATTCGTTGCCACCAATGAGAAGTGTGAGTCATCACATAAACCTCATACCAGGAGCAAGTTTTCCGAATAAAGCTGCGTACAGGTTGATGCCACAAGAAAATGAAGAGGTCAAGAGGCAGGTCCAAGATTTGATGGACAAAGGATTGGTCAGGGAGAGCTTGAGTCCATGTGTTGTTCCGACAGTGCTCAGTCCAAAGAAAGACGGAGGCTGGAGGATGTGCACTGATTCAAGAGCGATTAATAAGATAACCATCAGGTACAGGTTTCCACTGCCAAGAATGGATGATCTGATGGATTGCCTGAGTGGGGAAAAATATTTTTCAAAGATTGATTTGAAAGCCGGATACCACCAAATTTGCATGAGGGAAGGCAACGAGTGGAAAACAACGTTCAAGACAAACGAGGGTTTGTACGAATGGCTGGTCATGCCGTTTGGTTTGATGAATGCGCCAAGTACTTTTATGAGGTTGATGAATGAAGTCCCAAGGGAGTTTATCGGAAAGTTCGTCATTGTTTATTTGGACGACATACTGATTTACAACAAATCAGAGGCTGAACATCTGAAGCATTTGGCCATTGTGATGAGGAAACTACAGCAGGAGAAGCTGTTCATCAACATGAAGAAGTGTTCATTCATGAAGACAGAGCTCATATATTTGGGGTTTGTTATTTCGGCTAATGAGTTAAGGATGGACCCAGAGAAGGTGGACATGATCAAGAATTGGCCATCACCGAGAAACGTATTCAAGGTGAGAAGCTTTCATGTTTTGGCTAGTTTCTACAGAAAGTTCATTAGGAATTTCAGTGGAATTAGTGCAGCGATGATGGACATAGTGAAGAAGTGGCATAAGACTTTTCATTGGACAGCAGAGGATGAGAAGAGCTTCAATCTGTTGAAGTGGAAGATCACAGAGCAACCAGTGTTGGTGTTGCCTGATTTTCAGAAGACATTTCAGGTGAAATGTGATGCCAGTGGGTATGCTGTAGGAGCGGTCTTGAGTCAGGATGACAGGCCAGTCGCATATTTCAGCGAGAAGCTGGATGAAGCAAAACTGAAGTACTCCACGTATGATAAAGAATTCTACGCTATCACACAAGCGCTGAAGAAGTGGAGGCATTACTTGATCCCAAAAGAATTTGTATTGTACAGTGATAATCATGCATTGCAGTTTGTGGCTCAACAGGAGAAGTTGAATCAGAAACATGCTAAATAGGTAGAGTATATGCAGAATTTTACATTTGTGATCAAACACATTTCAGAAACTGCTAACAAAGTGGCTGATGCTTTGAGCAGTAAATGTTTGTTGTTGCAGGAGTTCAGAGTCAAAACCTTAGGTTTTGAAAATCTCAGGGATATGTACACAGGAGATACAGATTTCGGGGAAGCCTATGAAGTAGCTGAGAATCCAGTTCTCAGAAATTAGAGTCCTTGGATAAATTACATGATCCAGGAAGGATTGTTGTTCAGAGGCAATCAACTGTGTATTCCAAATTTCTCCATGAGGGAGAACCTGTTGAAGGAGACGCACAGTGGTGGTTTGGCAGGGAATTTTGGCCACGAAAAAACATTTGTGAAGCTGAGCGAATCATATTTTTGGCCAGGGATGCGTGCGGATGTCAAGAGGTTTGTTGACAGGTGTCGGATTTGTCATCATTCAAAAGGGAGAAAGAAGAATGCGGGTTTTTATCAGCCATTGCCCATACCAGAGAGACCATGGGAGGCGATAAGCATGGATTTTGTATTGGGTTTGCCGAGGACGCAAAGAGGTGTTGATTCCATCTTTGTGGTTGTGGACATGTTTTCAAAGATGGCACACTTCATTCCATGCCAGAAAACCAGTGATGCGACGCACATCACGAATTTATTTTTCAAAGAGGTTGTTAGACTTCATGGATTGCCGAAAAGTATTGTTTCGGACAGAGACACTAAATTCATAGGCCATTTTTGGAGGATGCTATGGAAGAAGCTAGGAACTAATCTGGCATTTAGTTCTTCTTATCATCCTCAGACGGATGGACAGACAGAAGTGGTGAACAGAAGTCTAGGAGATTTATTGAGGAGCTTGGTGACAGAGCACCATAGCAGTTGGGACAATGCGTTGCCACATGTAGAATTTGCATACAACGATTCGGTGAATCGGAGTACAGGCAAGAGTCCATTTCAGGTTGTATACGGGATGCAACCAAGAGGAGTTTCTGAATTGCAGGATTCAGAGTAGACTACGACTAGCAGTGCTAGTGCAGAGAGTTCACTGAGGCGATGCAGGAACTTCACAGCCAGGTGAAGCAGCGACTGATGAAATCGAATCAAGAATATAAGCGCAGGGCAGATTAGCATCGGAGACAACTTCAATTCGAAGTTGGCGATCTAGTTCTGCCACACCTGAGGAAGGAAAGGTTCCCAAGGGGAACATATAATAAACTCAAGATGAAGAAAATTGGGCCATGCTGAGTCCTGAAGAAATTCGGGGAGAATGCATATGAGATTGAGTTGCCGGATGGCATCAGGATATCTTTGATATTCAACATCGTAGACTTATACCCATACAGGGCTGGAGAGGCAGAGACTAGAACTGAGGAACCAGTGATCTAGTGGATGAAACAATTGCCAGTAGCAAAAAAGTTACAGATGGAATGCATACTAGACAAGCGAGTGGGTAAGAAGACCAGAAGAAAAGAATACTTCGAGTATATGGTTAAATGGAAGAATCACCCAGTGGAGGATGCCAGCTGGGAGACCGAAACGACGATATAGAAGCATGGACAGACCATGCAGGAGCTCATGGACAGGAGCCCATGAAAATTTTCAAGCGAGGGAGTATGATGCAGGAGCATCGACAACACGTCAAGCGAGCCAGCGCGAAAGCGGGAGACATCTGGATAAGCCAACACAAATTTTGGGAATACTTTGGGAATGTTGCGTAATCTTAAATGAATCATTTAAGAAATGACACACTTGTATTGTAAATGGACCTTGAGCGTATAGCTCACGTCCTTAGGTAGATGAGGCATTTAATAGATTTAATGCAGTTAGATAGGAAATTTAATTATAGATTTGATAGCTTTAGAGATCGAGAGGGAAATGGGATATAGACACCCTCCTTTGTACATTGTATTATTATTCATTGAAGCAGAAGAGAAAAGCATACAGAGAAGTGTTTGAAGAACCTCCATGTACAACTATTGAATAAATAGAAGAAAGCTTTGATTCAATTCCATGGATTTGTTATTCTCTGTGTATTGTTGATATTATGCTCATGAATGCTTGCTTCTTATCATACATTTTCTTTTATGTGCTATGTATGTGATTTCATGGTTGATTTGAAGTCTATGAGAACAGGGAGTTAGCTTCAATTGTTTCTCTATCTCGAGCCAGAGAATTCCTGCAAGGAGTGCAGTTGAATCGTCCGCAAGGAGTGTGTTGACGGAAGGGTTCAAGTAGAGAGAACTTTTGTTCTAAAGTTCTCAGAAGTGCAGAATTGACACCAGAGCTGTGCAGGGCGTGCACAGGCTAGACGAAGTCTCAGAGTTACGATTCTGAGCAAAGGAAGTGAAAGACTTTTGCTGCAGGTGTGCGCAGAGTCGAGAAGACTTCAACACTTAGTTGTGTTTGAAGATTTTCCGCAAGGATTGCATGCAAAGAGTTCTCCTGAAAGGATTCAGGAGTTGTGAGAGAAGCTCAGAAAGGATAGGCCTTCGAATTCGTCGAAGGATTTCATAGAGAAGTTGTGCTTGAAGCGTTCAAGTAGGTGCAGAACTTTTCATGTAGGGTGACGAGTTCCGTGGAGGATCATATCATCTATTCGGGGATCTCATTAGTAAGAGCGGACAGTCGGAATTCTCCGAGGAGAAGTTGTGAGAATTCGAGGACCGTTGGATCTTGCGGAAGTGTAAGAAGGCTATGGGGAAGCATTTCGGGATTCTAAGCTTAGGAGGGACAGAGCGTTGATAAAAATCGGCTGGGGTCGTCAGATTATTCATGAGATCGCCCATCAGGATCTCGTGAGAAAAGTGTTGGAGATCTGGCCACGAAAGTCGCGAAGGCGCGAGGAGCGATATTTTGACAGTGACAGAAGTCGCGTGGACCACAGGAGTGAGTGCTATACAGGTGTCAGAGATCGGGGATCTCACGAGCTTGGGGCTCGTGAGTTGAAAGCCCAAATATTTGGAGGTTCAAGTCGCAAGGCGCAAGGGTCCGAAGGCGCGATAGGACAATATCGGCGTCTTGAAACATCGGGACTCGGAAGATGGAGGAAGTAGCGTTGAAGGTCGGAAGCAGTGAAGTTGCGACATAGCGGGGTTGCGATAGAACCGAGGTCCCGATAGGCGAAAGGAAGGTCAGCATTGGCCGAAGCATCGGATCTCGGAGATCCGAGGGGACAGTGCTTGACTATTGAAATCACGAAGTTGCGAGCACCAATCCTCCGAAAGGAAGAAGAAAGGGTCGAAGCCGAGAGAAACTGTGGGGTGCAGATTTTCCGAAAGGGAGATAGAAGAACCATTGAGTTCTTCGGGCCGTGAGTAAAAGAAGGTCCTGGAGGGGGAGATCGTGCTCCAAGGAGTGCGCTCGACATCAATTTTTCCCACTTTACATGGCCTAGAGAGGGATCTCTTGGAAGCTCTCCTTGACCTAGGTAAAGATCTACCCAATAGGACACCTTGTCAACCCTCCCATATTACGGCTTGACAAGTCACATAGTGTGTTTGAGAAATTAATTGTTTGACATAGTAATATTTGATGCACATGCTTAGGTGGCTCATTTATTGATTGGACTCATTTATCATGATGTTATGACTTGATATACTTGGAGGGAGTGCTTATTTTTCTTTGCAAGACCTGGTTGGTGGACAATTTTGGAAGAACAAGCTTAGCTTGGGCTTTTGTGGGGCTTGAAGCCCATAGGTGGATTCCAAGGGCCTGCATGTTGGATGAGAAATATCAAACTTGGAAGGCCTAAAATATGAATTGGAGAACATAACCTATCCCCCACATGCCAAGAATTTTTCATAGGAGAGGAAAAATGCCACTTCTATAGGCATGACATCACCTAGGGGGGTTAGGGTTTGGCGGTGAAGTTGACATGCATTGACACAAGGACGTTTTGAGGGGATTGAGACTTGGTCATGAAAGAAGTTGTTTTGATGCTTGACGCATGGATTTGGGAAGCCTTTACACTCTTCTATATCACCAACGACCTCCTCCTAGTGCCAAAACGCCCCCTAAAGGTGTGATGTCCATATGAACTAGGGTTTTCTTATGTGTAAAAGTGAAATTTAAATGAATTGTTTAATATCGTTTTGCAAAAGGGGAAAGATTCAGGTTGTTTACCCCTAATATTGTGTTTTACTTTAAAGTATGTGGAAAAACTATCTTAGTGACATTTTGTATAAATAAGAGATCATACGATCTCATTTTATCATAAGTCTCCCTCTTGTGAGAAGTAATTGGTCTGAAATTTTCGCTACACTTGAATTATTTTTCCTCTTGTGCTATGGAATAATTCTCTTATGGTTATGGTTGATGATAATGATAGTGCACTATCTCTAGGAGGTCATTCTCTTTCTTTTGTGGAGGTTTACTTTGGCATGGAAAATATTTTTCTTGAATGGTATGGTCTCTCTACTTTGTTATTATCATTTGTGATTCAAGTAAGGTTGTTTTTTCCAAAGCTAGATAGGGAGTATAGGGATATACACCCCTATCCTAGTTTCCTCCACTTTATAAATCTTTTTTGAAAGGGTTTAGTTGAGGAAGTAAGAGGATTTACACCCATCATCTTCAAACCCTAGCTAGGTTACTTTCCTTGGGAAGTAAGAGGATT
>JASDQU010503394.1:7877-59679 GCA_032191745.1 Picea mariana | reverse complement strand
TTAAGAGCTGGGACAGGATGATTGCAAAGATGAAGGAAAAATTCATTCCCAGGGACTATCAAATTTCTCTATTCAGGAGAATGTAGAACCTGAGAAAGAAGTTGATGACAGTGAAGGAATATACTGAGGATTTTTATAGGTTGAATATCAGGGCAGGTCATCGCGAAAGCAATGACGAAAAAGTGGCCAGGTATATGAATGGCCTGAGATATGAGATTCAAGATGAAATGAGTATGGTGACCATCTGAACGGTGGAATATGCTTATCAAATGGCTCTGAAAGCTGAAGAGAAGCTGAGCCGAAAGAAGATTTAGAGGGGCAGAGGCAGAAGTCAGCCCAGAGGCAAATCAGTTACCCAGGAAAGAACCCAGAAGCCGAGGGACGACTGGAAGAAACCTCAGACTTGGACAGAGAGAGGTGGAACCTCACAGCGAGGGAAGCGATATGCCAAACAAAGGGGACAACATAATGAGCAGAGAGGAGATTATGCTGACAACAACACTTTTCCTCGTACTAGAGGTAGAGGAAGAGGAAGAGGTGGAGTAATCACATGCTTCACATGTGAAAAGAATGGGCACAAATCATTCGAGTGTCCAGATAAAAAGAAAGAAACTGGAGAAAATCACATCGCTGAAGCACAGGGGCGAAATGTTGAGGCAGAGGATGCTGAAGGTGGAAGATCACTGATGATGCAGAAATTTCTTTTGGCACCCGAAAGGGAGGTGGAGAGTTCATTCCAAAGGACTAGGCTTTTTCAAACTGCTTGCAAAACCAAGGAAAGAGTGTGCAAGGTCATTGTGGACAGTGGTAGCACAGATAATATCGTTTCAACTGAGATGGTAGAAAAGCTGGAGCTGGAGACGATTGAACATCCGAGTCCATATAAAGTTTCGTGGCAACAAAAAGGACATCAGGTAAATGTCACCAAACAGTGTTTAGTTGAATTTAAGATAGGAGGATATAATGATAAAATATTATGTGATGTCATTCCTATGGATGTTTGTCATCTATTGCTGGGTAGACCATGGCAATATGACAAAAATGTGATTCATGTTGGANTAATCAAAAGCAACATGTGATTCATGATGGGAGGATGAACACATACACCCTAGAGAAGAATGGGAGGAATCACATGTTGCTTTTGATTAAAGATAAGGAGGTGAAGCCGGAAATAAGCAACACTGTAGTTCTCATGAGTGGGAAGGAACTCCTTACCGAGGTTAAGAAGAAGGAGGATCCACAGTTCATTGTGGTCAGAAAACCGAAAATTGTTCTGACTAGCACAAGAGTGGATGATTTACCAGAAGAGGTTCAGGAACTGCTGGAAGAGTTCGCTGACATCGTAGCGGATGAATTACCTCGTTCGTTGCCACCAATCAGAAGGGGCTACTGGGAATGAGTCTTGAAGTGGAATGGGAAACAGAAGAGAATTTAAGGAGAAGGCTAACGGGCTCAAGTCAACAGATGCTCCTTTTTGTGCAGGAGTAGTAACAGTAACAAGAGGAGGGATGGTAAAGATAGGAGTGGGGAAATCTTCAGCAGTCCTGGGTCTACGCCAGGGTACAGCTTCAGAGGAGAGGGGAGTGACAAGGGTCTCTCCTTCCAATCCCAGACCGGGAGGGGAAAACTCAGCAGGAACACTCCTGAAATTTAGGAAACGAGAAACCTCAGAAAGAGGTCTATTAAGAAACTGAGGAGGAGAAAATGGAGTTCCTACAGAAGGAGATGGCAGATTACCTGGTTCGGCGGTGGAAGCTTCTTCCTCAGAGGCCTTTCCTTTCCTGAGAACCACCTCTGGATCAGTTTCAGGTGTGGCTAGAGGCAGCTGTGGATGAGACTGCGTGTGTCTACCTCTGAAAGCCACAATTAACGCAGCAGGTTCTCCATAGTGGAGTCGTTACAATGGAGTCGCCAGGTGCACAGTAGCAATCTTTAAAGGCTCTGATGCCTGATGCACCTTTAGAATCAGAGGCTCAATGTCGTTCAATCCCGAGGAAAATTTTCAACTTCGGTCCCCGGCAACGATGCCAGAAATGTTAGCGTCAGAAGTCACTCCTGGATTGCAGCAGGAGCAGAGCCCGACGCCCATCAGTTTATGTCATGATTTGTTTATGAAAGGGGTGATCAAATGGGAGTTCACTCAAAACAATATTGTTCTAACTCCGAAAATAGGTCGGGCATGCATGGGAAAATGAGGTCTTAGATAAACTTCAGACAGCGAGTTGTAGTAAGGGTGAGTAGGGGGAAGACTTGTATAAGAGAACTGCAAGGGTCTGTCGTAAACAACAGGTTTCTAACAGACTGTAGGAGAAAACATCTAAACGCAAGATCTTCTTACATTCAAACGCAGAAAACCGGAGAATACAACAATGCAACAATAAATCCTTTATCATAACATAATTGCAATAATTCCCGCGAATCAGTCGATCACGAACTCTCTCAGTATGAGATGAAAGCTAGATGGAGTGAGAAGACTGTCTGTCATTAAACAAGAAATCTTACATACCGATGCATAACCAGAGAACTAGAGTGTTTGTTAAAACTTTACAATCGGGAGCTTCGCTCTACCATCGATGGATTACAAAATACAAATACTGAGTCTATATACTCAAAAAAATTCGCCTAACAGAGGTGTGCTTAGTCCTCCAAGGCTTGGTGTCCCTTCAGCCAAATTCGGACGGATATTCTTCGTCAGACGCCACCTTAATTACGCATGGCTCCTGTAAGGGGAGTAGCTGAGCCAGTAAGTGTCGAGTTAGCGTGTGCAGGCCTTCTCTGGCTAGTCGAGGACTCGGCATGGCTTCTTTGGAAAAATGGGTACACAGGACCCTCTCGAGCAGACCGCTTGCCAGACCCTCCATACCTTACACTTAATGCATGAGGAGAGACTTCAACCACCCCTTCTCGACTTCATTTACTCCAAGCGAAAACCAGGATCGAGGTCGAATCAAATGGCGCATGGAGATTGCGTTGATCCTTTCGGCGACTAGACTCGACGCCTTTGGCCCCCTTTGCACAGCTCTTTTTATTTCCCAAGTGACCATGAGTTGTGACCCTGCGTTTATTCTCAAAGGCACTTTCGACGTTCGCGAATAGGAAGGAGCTAATCCTTGCTTATCATAGTCGCGATGAGCGAAACGCCGAGATGGCTTAATTGGGTGCCACGCGTCCTTCTCAGATCTGATGGTCCTGAACTCACTCGACGATACCGTGGGCCCAAGTCCTGGACGCTCTTGACACTTCGCACCTCGGGGATACGAAGGAGCTGATCCTTGCGCTTCGAAATCGCGATGGGCGAAAAGGCGAGGAGCCTAATCGCATGCCAGGTGTCCCCTTTAGATGGTCGGCTGAGACTGCTCTGTGATACTGCGGGCCCGACTCTGGGTGCTTTCGGTGCTTCAGGGTCCGGGGTTTCGAGATGTAGAACAACATAGAACTCTTGCCCTTCGAACCCTCGAATGTCGAAACGTCGACGTGACCAGATCACATGCCACGTATCCTTTGGATGGACGGCTGCTATTCTTTCCTTCATGCAATATGGGCACTATCCGTCACGCTAATCTCAGCGCAACTCCGCTAACCACGATTTCCCGCTGACCACCGATCTGCTCTTATGGATGGATCTGGACCCTCGACAATATAATTTCGCTCGCTTACTTGCTAGGAAGCCAAAAATGAGATTTTTCCGTGTTGCACTCGGGCACTTCTTGTGCACTTGCAGACCTGAATACTCTTGTGCCCAGAACAAGAAATGTTACTAACAGTAGGATTTGTATAAATAGAGATCATTTCATTTCATTTTCATATCATAACTCTCGCATCTTGGATAGGATTCTTGGTTGAAATTTGTGCCCTACTTGGAAAATTTTGTCTATCTCTCTTGCTACTATCTCTTTTTATGGTTTTCTTTGGCTATTGGATGAAGAAGTAAGGCGCTATCTTTCTTTGAGGCTATTTATTGCTTTTATGGTGGATTTTCTTGGTTAAAAGGAGTTTATCTTGTTAATGTTGGACTAGGTAAGGAATCTTTCATATTATTTCTTATTTTCTTGGTTACAAGGTTAATTTGCAAAGATTTATGGGAGTATAAGGGCATACAACCCCACTAATCCCATCATATTTGTCTTGGAATAATTTTTTGCATAAAGGAATACTAGGAGGAGTAAAAGGGTTTACCCCCTCCTAGGGTTTTCCTTAGTTGGTCTTGCTTGCCTTGGGGAGTAAAAGGGCTTACACCCCCAAGGAAGTAGCACAACTAGCTCTTTTGTTTTTAAAGACTTCATAACCCAATAGTTAAAGGCACTAATCTCTTGAATTGGAGAAATAAAATCATTGTATTGGGATACATAGAATTACAAAATATCAAAATTGTTTAAGTTTGAATCTTTTCTACATGTTATAAGCTTTCTTGTGCCCCAAGGGCGTCCTTTTTTAACCAAGGATTTCATTGCTGCAATAAATTTTATGCTACAGCCATTAGGGCTGCAGCAAACTTCACTTTTTTTTTTTTTTTATCTTTAATTCACTTTTCAACCGTGGAAATTCAATTCTAAACCTAGATTATTATTCTATTGGTTATGGGCTATCTTTTTTACAGTTTACTTGTTGATTTTAATGGTTGGAACTTCTTGTTGTAGCAATTGTTTTCTATAGCCATAAGGCTGCCCTAACACTTTGTTGATAACTTCATTTGGCAGCCGTAATTTACCATCAAAGTTCATGCTTAAGTATTGAAAAGTTATCTACTGCAAATAGGGACAACAAGCTTAACTTGCTTTGTTTTACTTACTAGAAAGTTGACTACTGCAAATAGGGACAACAAGATTAACTTGCTTGTCCATTGGATTGTCTAGTTTGTATCTTGTCTTTTCTTGTGTCTCATGTAGGTACAACCATCTTTCGTAGGTACTCAAACACTTGGCAACCATAAACAACCTTCGAAGCTCATTGTCAAGCCACTCTCCACTTAGTAACTCGACCTATAGGGGAAACTCATCATAAGTATCACTTTCCATCTCATTTCCCCCTAGAGTCACTCGAGACTCCCTCTTGTGTCAGAATTCTTCCTTCACATAAGAAAGGGAGGGTTTATCTAAGGTGACAGTGGGTAAGCTCTCCCACCATTATCACCATCCAGTGGATTGGATCAGGATTTTCCCAACCTATAGTTTGTGCGATAACTGACAGGAAATCCACTAATGGGTTGAGAGGGCTGGTTCATTTGATGATCTCATGGGATCCCATACCTACGAAGGAGAATATATATAAAGTAACACCTTATGGGCTATAAACAAACTCAATCAACCAAACTATGTAGGTGGTTCTTTTGCCTTGTATGATTCTCAATGGGACATGGAACCATCTTGAGAAGGCCAAAGTGCTTGATATTAGAGTTGTGATGCTAAAGTTTGGAAGAAGGGTTGGAGTATTACTCAGTAGTGGAGTTGTGTGATTTGACTTTGATGCCCAAGGCTAAATGGTAGGAGTTGTGGAGGAAGTTTAGGTCAACCTTTTCAGATATCTAGGGCATGCAAATAGTGTACCAAACCAAATGCCCACTTAGGCAAATGAGGTCTCAAGCCTTGGGGGACTAGTTAGATCGAAAGACTTTAAGCCTAGTATTGAAAGTTGGGAAGAGGGATAGGGTTATACTCGCTCTTTCCAGGAGTTTTAATGTGGATTTTTTATGCCTATTGTGGTCACTTGGGTGGATCTTATATTAGTTACAATAGAGGATGATGCGGAAGATATGGGGAGAAAATAGAAACCTCTAAGTAACATAATTAAAGTAACTTCGAGATGAAGTTCCTTGAGGGGGAGTATGTAATGTCCCATACTTCAATTAAAGTAATAAATAATAAACAAATGGTCTTAAAATAATAAAGTAAAGTAAAAGGGAAAATAATAAATAAATAACAGCATGATAGTAAAACAACTAAGAAATCATAAAAATAAGAAAAAGATAAAAAGAAGAGAAACTACTAAAAAGGATTCAAAGAAAAGGTTAAAAGCTATATGATCGATTACTTGATGACAAGTGGAACATATGTATAGATCTTTTCGCATGTATGTACATGAAGAATTTCATTTAGTGAAGGTGGAGAAGGGAGAGTGATATCTTATACTTGGGAAAATCTTGATATGAAAGGATCAAAAGATGGCATAGGTAGTTGATTGAGAGCTCGGTAGGCTCTGATTTGTGATGACTAAGAGGTTGGTTGGGAGGAGTGTCATCCCCCACACTCAGTTGCAGTTGTCTAGATCAAAGCTCAGAGCACAATAGTTCTACATTCACATGCATTCTAAGTGAGTTGTGTTCTGCAACTTTCAGGTAATACCCTCACAACTTGTTCCTYGTGTTGAYTATGCAATATAAATGAAACAATCTTTATTTTTATCAGTTAATGGTTTGCAAATTTCTATGTTCAATTTATCCATGATTATTTTGAAGTTTGAGCCATTACAATTGTGCCAATGTCTATATTTATGACATCTTTATTTTAGCAAAACCTAAGATCAACACCTCCAACATGTCCTCACTATTTATATCCCACTCATGACATGTTCGTTGTTCATATTTTGATTGTTGATTGGGGTTGGCAAGGTACCAAAAATACCATTATTGCCTATGGGTTGGAGGAAGGTAGCATGGCCACATGAAAAAAAAATACTTTATAAAGGAGTAAGCTAAATATGCAACCTTTTGAGTTTCTGATTGCCACAAAGGTCCCATCTCCGCGAACCTCCGATGTCATCAACGTTTGTGCCTCGCTCCGGCTTAGACCTCCCCTCTCGTGTTGTTTGTCGTTTTCGTTTTTCAGCCGTCCGCTATCCGTTTTCTTTTCGGTCTACCTTCCGTAGCTCGGGACTTGACATACCAGCCTTTCGTAGCTCGAGACAATAAGCATTCTACATATTTTAACAAAATATTATAAATGATATGAAAATATAAAAAGTTATAATTTTCAATAAAATAGTATTTAAGAAATATAAATGTAATCTAACTTATATGAAAAAATTCCACACGATCCACTTGTAATCATATTATATCTATTTAAATAT
The DNA here is from genome assembly GCA_032191745.1 of Picea mariana. Taxonomy (NCBI): domain Eukaryota; kingdom Viridiplantae; phylum Streptophyta; class Pinopsida; order Pinales; family Pinaceae; genus Picea; species Picea mariana. The sequence goes on along the minus strand of JASDQU010503394.1, from coordinate 52,617 downwards.
GTTTAAATTCTCAAAATCTTTTCCACATGATCCACTTGTAATCGTATTATATATATTTAAATATATTTAAATTCTCAAAATCTTCATTTAATTATTAATGCTAACTCAATAATTTAAATGTTTTTAATTATTGTAATTGCATTTTCAATAATAAGATCTATATTATCATTCTCATTTTTTAAATGTTTAAATTCTCAAAATCTTCATTTAATTATTAATGCTAACTCAATAATTTAAATGTTTTCTATTATTGCAATTGCATTTTTAATAATAAGATCTATATTATCATTCTCATTGTTAAATGCTTTATATTTTATTTATGTAATTATTTTTTTGTGTTTTCTCCCATCACAATGAAACTCTCCAAATGTTAAATCAAAAAACCATATAGATGATAGGTTCAATTGTGTAAATCTAAATTCCAATATTGAATAAAATGAAATAAGTTGTCAAAAACTCGGTCTTCATCATAGCACAAATAAGGCTTCATTTTCCATGTTTTGACTACCCTTATAAATACTAAATCGTTACAAAAGCTAGAATCCAAGATTATTGTTATAAGAATATAAAGTTGATTTACCTACTATTTGTAAAGTTTCAATCAAGATTATCCGATCCGTATGGTCTTCACCATTAAAGGACTTGCCTAAATTTTTCAATGCCCTTCTAAACATTCATACAAACAAAAATATTAAATGTCTTTCTTTCTTAATTTTATTAGAAATTCTATAGTAGTAGTCTAAACGTTCTAAGTTTTGGTTCTTTTTGGGTAATTTTTCTGTTGAATTTTGTTCGAAATATTATAAGAAATTGTTGGATCTTCAAATCTGAGTGGCTAAGTCTGTATAATTGGAGTGCCCCATGGGTTTTTTAGCAAGTTGAATTCATTTATACATTCATACATGCCCTTTTCGACCATTTTTTTCTGTTAATTTTGCCCAAAATCCAACAAGAAATTGTTGGATCTTCAAATTGACTAAGTATATATAATTGGAATGCCCCAGGGTTTTTCAGCACATTAAATCCATTTATACATTCATAAATGCAATTTAAATAACAAAAATTGTAATTTGGTCTAAATTTAAGAGCACTACTCAGTTTAAAATGAAAATAACATATTTTTTTACTATCAAAAGCGTCATGTTTAGAATTTGCTTATGGGTTTGGCAGTGCAAAACAAACAGTAGTGAGGCACCAATTCTTCAATTAATTTATAAAGCATTGCGCGAATATAACAATTTGTAAACAAAACTTTTTTTAATTCATAAGAGCACGGTTATCATATATTGGTGCACATACACGTGTTTAATGCACCGGTGCGCACTATTTTATTATACCGACCGATGTATATTATTTTATTATACGCATCGATGCATATTATTTTATTATACGCGCCGAAATCTTATGTTGTAAACAATATTTCATAATTTTTATATCTCATGATTCATGGCTTTATTTTATAGAAGATGGCCAATAGAAGTTCAAGGAAAACAACTTATTGAAGCGAGCGCGATGGTAGCTCATCCCAACAAGAGAACAAGCAAGTTCTTTAAGTTGTATTAAAAATTTAACGTATTTGAATTATATGTAGGTTTAAATTAATGATGTGTGTTGTTTTAGGCATGTCATGCAAATTCCAAGGGATAAACAAGGGAAAATCGATACATGTTGGTGGGAATGTCCAAAAAAATGTATAAGAAGATGGTAAAAGAAATGAACATAATTGTATTGCATAAGGAGCCATCCAAACAACAATGTGCATTAGAGGTATCTAATCATTCATTTATTCTTTTATGTACATCGAATTTAATTATCTTATGAAATATTAATTTTCAATTGTTTTGTTGCAGAAAAGAAAAGATGAAAATAGAACCCATTCAACACATAAGACAAAATGACGAGGAATAAAATGGTTGATTGCAAAGTTTTTGAGTACTTATGTTTTTGACCTTACTTAAAATTTCATGTTTCTTGTGATTTTCATATTTAAAAAATTAATTTCACACATCCATAGATGTCTTCTAATAGGTGCTAACATACAAAGAAGAGCCAACTGAAGAATTGATAAACATTGGATTAAGTATGGATTGTGAGTATATGTTAAAGTATCAAGGATTAATTGAACAATTTGTAAGTAGCTATGTTGATTAACTTCCCTTGTTTTATAACTAAAAGAACAACAAGAAACCTTTATATTAATTATATCGAATATGATTTCTCATGGCATATTAAACATACAAGAAACAAAGTATGGGGTGCATCCAACATAAGAGATTTTGAGAGATGGCATGTGGCATGGCTCTGAAACAATGTGTATTGTTTATGAAACACTTGTTGCTATGGTACACTTTTTTATTTACGCAATTATGTATATTCTACTATATATATAAATGTAGATATAATTATTATACTTTATTTTGTGTTTTTATATGGAACATGAAGGGGTGGAACAAAAAAAACAAGTTGATCAATAAAACATTAAGTTAAATAACCAAAGTACAATATCACCTATAAGTGATGAAGAAATGAGGAAATTGTTATTATGATTGATACTATGGAATTGAGTATACTCGCACGGCTATTGTAATTTCTAGAAACGGGGAAGTTGAATTGATGGTGTTAAAAGCTTCTCTGCCCCTATTTCAAATGATCCTGGCAACAAAGAACTAAGTGGTGGGTGGCTTGGTTACATTGGTCATAGTGGTCTGCTATTTGGTCTTAATATGGATCCTTCACGGAGGGAACTCAAGAAAATCCTTCGACGTCGTGAGGAAGTATCTTAAGCAAACCACACTGCCCTCCACTAGTTATTGGTAAAATTTGGGAATCTTGAGTAGTCCTTCACTCCACACATTGAAAGCCTAGAAACAAAATGCTAGTTTTTGAGAAATTTTGTCCTACCTAAACCTATTAAGTATTTTTCCATCAATCGAATGTCAGTTGCTTCTCTCCATCGAAACTCAAAGGACTTTCGGGGGGAACTTGAAGTTGCACCTATGGAGGTAGAAGAAGATTATCCATTGCAAAGTGGAGTGCAGGGGGTTCCAGACCATGAATAAATTGTTAATTGATGTATTTCAAAATTTTGTTTTAGCTTGGGAAGTTTATTGAGAAATTTTGCAGTTAGACAATGTGGATGTTTCCAAGGACAATATGTATGTTTTATAGTGTATTAGGAGTGGTAGAATCATTGGATATACGCCAAAAAAATTTAATAGATCCAATGGATTTGGTTGTTTGCTTCGGTACAACTGATTATATAATATAAAAGTGTCAATTCCTTTAAAAAAATTAAGCTCTAGGGGTTAGGACTATAAATTGTGGTCCTAAGGAAACCTTTCTTTTAATACAACCAGGGCACTTGGGGTGGGGACTATAAAATATTAGTCTTAGGCTTGACTAGATCCCTTTAGATTTTTTTCTACTCAGATGATGTTTACAAGAAGAAGGAGAAGGAGAGAAGAGAAAATATGGCACCAATGTTATAGATACCTTTGAAAAACCAAATGCTCCAAATTCTAGTAGCATAAAAATGCAAAACTCTCAATGATCCCCCTACTTCCCAAAATGGAACAATGGTTGAATCCCATATTTTCATGGGTGGTAGTTGGATTGTCAACTTGATCCTTTAATTTGCATTGTTGAAGTCAAAGAATCCATACTGGAAGGCAACTCAAAAATGGTTACCTATCCACTTTTATCCCTTTCTAGATTTAAGACCACTCTCGTTAATGCCAAGCTAGTGATCCTTTGGTCCTAATGGTTTTCTTAGAGTGGAATTTAGTGATCTAAATTCCCCCAAAGGTCTACCTTCCATTGATTTAATATGAGTCATTGGTCTATATTAGTGAGTGTTGAATCTCCACCATTAACATCCCTTGTCGATGTCGCAATCTTGTACACTTGAGGTGCACCCCCCGCTAATGGATTTATGGTCATTGATCTAATCGGGCAGGGGCAATCTGATATGTTTATGGTGTTGAAGGGGCCTTTATATTTATCTCCCAAGATCTACTACAGGCTATTATGGACCAACGATCTTCCCTCGTGGGCTATTGTGGGTCATTGATCTTCCCCTGCATAAGTGATATAAGTCGTTGATTTGATTGGGCGGGGGAAATCTTAGTCGTAGATTTATTTAGAGAGGATATCTTAGTTATTCAATGTAGCCTTGATTTTTTGAGCCCCTATTTTCTTGATCTCCAATGAGAGATTGTGGACCATTGATCTAGTTAGATAGGAAAGATCTCAACCTTTCACATTAGTTTTAAATTTTTGGCCCCCACTTGCACTATCCACTACGATGCAATATGGGTCATCGATCTACCTTTCACCAAGACAATTTGGGTAATTCACGACAACCTTCACTTTTCAAGCCTCCTGGTATCCCATCCTACCATAAGAGATCCTGTACCATTGATCTTATTTCATAGGATAAATCCTCACTATTAACGACATTTTGTGGATCTTCAATCATCGATAGTTCTTGTTTTGGTGAAGGATTGAGAACCACTAATTTGATATTACAAGGGTGCTCTCCACCATTCATGGTACTTTCATCCTCTCATATCTTGTAGTGCCTTACCTTCCGTGAAATATTAAGGGTCGTCAATCTTATTTAGCAGGTTGAGTCTTGGTCATTCACAGTTCTTGGAAAATCTTCAACCCCTACCGACATTTACCCCTTGCAATATACTTTTAACTGTTGATTTGAGTTTTGTAATTACAATCTTAACCAACAATTCCTACATTTTCTTTAAAGACGCTTGATCTTCACTAATGGATTTTTGGCAATGTACATGGATTTTCTACAAGAAATTAACAATTTCTCAAAGAGATGTAGCTATCAATGTGGAACATGGAGGCCAGTGTCTTCGGTTATATTTTCTCAGAGGGGTCTCAAGCACTTTAAACATGGATAAGATTGTATAACTTGGAGGGAGTTAAAAGGGGGTTCTTTTTTTAATTAAGAACAGAAGGTGCGAAAGTCAAAATTTATGGTTAGGGGGTCTTTTCGAGGGACAACAACGATGTGCCATATATATTGACACACTAGTTAATTTATAGGTATATGGAATGATATTTTTTTAACCTACATCGATATGTGTGGTAGTGTTATGCATCAGTGCAATTAAATATATCTGACACACTACAAAACTTTTTTTGAAAAAATGGTTGGTATTTTTTAAATATATTTTAACATATCTCAATGCACATGGTAAGGTTATGCATTAGTGTGGTTAAGTCTATTTAGCGCATAAATATAATTTTTTTGAAAAAAAATGACCGAAGTTTTTCTAAAATATTTTAACCTACATCTATGTGCGTGACAGGGTCATGCAGTAATGCAATTGTATCTATCTAATGCACCAACATGAATTTTTTTTTTTAAATAATATTGCTAGCATTGTGCGCATGGTATGGTTACACACCAATGTTAATGAATTTATGCAATACATTAACCGAGATATTTTGAAAAATATGATCAATATTTTTTATAAAATATTTTAACCTACCCTAGTGTGCATGGTAGGGTTACACACCGATCTAATTAAGTCTATCTAGCACATCAACTACATTTTTTATTAGAAATTACTGATATTTTTTGTAAAATACTTTAACCTACCCCAATGGGCATGATAGGGTCAAACACTTGTCGTTAAATCTATTTGATGCACTGACGTGATTTTTAAAAATGATGGTACTAGCATGTTTCGTGTGGAATGGTTATGCACCGATGTTATTGAATGTATTTGGTGCACTGACAATGATTTTTTTGACAGAATGTTTGATATTTTTTATAAAATAATTTAACCTACCTTGTTGTGCATGGCATGTTTATGCATTGGTGCGATTTAATACATATGGTTCACTGACAAGAATTGTTAAAAATGGCTTAATTTTATAAAATATTGAAACCTCCCTCAGTGCGCCTAATAGGTATACGCATCGATGAGATAATAGAGATGGGAGAATGGGTTCCACAAAAATATCTACTAATTGGTGTTTTCCTTGTTGTGTGGGCTTCAAAAATCAACAAATCAATCAAATGGTTAAGCATACCTATCACAAGCATCAATCCACTTCAAACATCAGCATCCACTATAGCAAATTAGCCACTTATCACTTGTTCTCCTAGGTGTCATACCTACTAAAAATAAATCACATACTAGCCATCAACGAAACAAATATTCCACCTATCACAAGTAAAAACACACTCTCATCATGAGAGAAACTAGCGTTTTTGACCCATCAGACCCTTCATGATTGCAAGTTCTCATCTCAAGCACACCAGGGTCTTACCACCCAACAACCTATCCCATGTTCAACAACTAAAATATCTAGCCTTCAAATCAGTGAGAAGGCAATTTTAGTCCAACCAACTCCAATACCAATAATTGAGGGCTTCCTAGATAGTTTGACTTGTTTTGCAACTTGTATTTCAACCCTACTTACTTAGGGTTTCGTAGATTTGTTTCCTAATGAGCTTTTAGTCTTAGGGATAAATATGATTTATTAATTACAACAACATATAAATAATTTATTTCTTAACCAATCAACTAAGCTACTGAAGGAAACAAACACCAAATCATAACAAACTTGGGAGATGATTCCCACTCCTTAACGACACATCTCCAAGTATAAACTAGATCTTAATTTAATATTATTAGAACATATTTTTACCAATTACAAATTTACCCCATTAGCTTCTCTTTACTTTTCAATTCACCCAAGTATATCTCGCTACTATTATTTCAAATAAACATGATAAACCGACACTACTAACTACTCCAATCATCATGTGAAATAAGTTGTAAAATAGATCTACAAGTACAAAAATTTAGGACAACAATGTACACTTCATATGAACATAAGGATGGAGTACAAATACATACCAAAAACTTGTGATATGTTGGTGAATACAACCAAATATCTTATCACAAGCTAATACTATTCCATAATGATCCCCAAGCCTAGCTACGGTAACCAAAACAATCTAGCATCACTTCAATTGTCAAACCCTGACCTCCAAGTCTTCCAAGCTAGGAATCCCTCCTAACAAAAGTTGGTTTCTCCATCACTTGCATCGCACAAGTGCACCTCCAAGTACATGATCACACCACATGAGAACTATTTTCCCAAACAAGGCATCTCACCAAGCTTCACTGAGCATGAAATCATATCAAGCTCTGAGTTCTCTAATTAAATCAACTCAACATGCTCTAGTTCTCCACTCTAACACTCTTGTCATCCTTGAGGTTTACAAACCCTAACCTACTTGCATCACACAAGTTAAAGGTTTACAAAACAACTCTAACACTAACCTCCAAGTCTTCATTCTTATCCTAGCAGTCAAGTCCTCAAACCTTAGGTCTTTAACTCTTGCATCAACACAAGCACCAAGAGCTCCATGGAACATCAAGAGTACAATAGACAAGTCTTCTTCCAAGCAAGTATCACACCAATCTTGAGATTCCTCCACTCATCTGGAAATGCTACTCATTTGGCACACTATGTGATCTTGCCCCGAACTCATTGCATCACACATGAACAAGGATTTAAATCACCCAAAATGATAATCTCTTCTTCATGTCTTTTATAGGGTTATAACCTTGATGCTACCTCCTCTTACTTCGCAACAAGATCCATGGCCTCTATAAGGAAATACAAAGTGTGAGTAAATCAAACTCATCCTATTTGTAACATTCATTTTTATATCTCCTCTAGGGTTTGCATCACAATCCCTAGGCATTTCTCCCTACAAGACTTCTCCAAGACAATTACAAAGATAGAATAATGAGTACGTTGGTATTCATTAATGACAAAGGTTGTCTCCTCCCTTTACATAATAGATGAGAGAGGTCAACATAAAGCACAGAGTGGGTTCACACAAGTAACTCTAGACCTAAGTCAAGAAGGCAAGCCCACATGGAGCACTTTACAATACAAGTATGATAAATGTCCCGTTAGGTTTTTACCTCACCTAAGGCAATGCATCCTCCAAGCATGATGCCCCTTTGGGCCTATTTTCCATCCTTTAAGATGCTACACTATCCAACAAGTTGTCAACCCAATGCTCCCTTTTACATGGTGGTTCATACCCCAAGTGTCTTTATGCTAGGTGATCTTCCTCTAGCTATATTCCATATGTCCTCTTGTGCCCAACACTCCTTGACATGTGTTTCAAGGTAGTTACTTTCTCCAATTCTCCTCCTCGACATATTTTTCTGGGTCCATAACCAACCTCCATGAAGTATGCTTCTCAACCTAAGCATCCTCAAATCAAATATCCAACCTCCTAAGTGGATGTCACATGGTCCCATACTCTTTTGGACAAGTTCCTTCCTCTAAGTGCCTAACTCGCATCCTCCTAGGTATGTACCTCTCCTAATCAGGCAACGAATCCCCCATTGTGTGCACCCACAAGGTTAGTCAGCATGCCACATAGGATAACAACCTCTTAGGTAAGTGTGATATGATAATATTGTATCCAAGGTCAAGCATCCACTTAAAACTGGCCATCCATATGTCCATCAACAATCACCGAGGGGGTAGGAGACCCAAATCTCTCTTGGCTAGGGAAAACACTTTTGGAGTAACCCCATAAGCCAAAATTTAGATGTTGATAAAGATGTCTTGAAAAATGTGCTCAAGATTTTCAAAGAGGATCATAAAATCTCATGTGAGAAGGTAGCTCAAGGAGAGGATCCTTAGACATTGCACCAAAAGGCTGTAAAGGTAATAAAAAATACTAAATTAGTTGAATTATTGATCAATATTTGTTTATAACCCATTTACCATTGATTGCTTAGATTCTATATGAACAATATAAAATAATGTTATAATTGTTTAGTTACTTACTTACTTGAGATTTTATATTTTAGTTATTTGTTTTGACACCCTTTTGGAATTAATCTAGGCATTGCCTTCTCACTCCCATGTTGTACATTTTCTATGATGTACTATTTTATTACCATTGACCTACTTTTGTGGTCATTTGTCAAACATTAACTAGCATACCCCTGAAGCAGGGGAAGAAAACACCGAAGAAGCCTTGAAAACCTATCATAAAAATGGCACAACAATGAATAAATTGTGTGTGAGTGAGTGTGTGCTTTCATATGATCTTCTTGTTTTCCTTTTTTTGAGCACATGAAAATTTGAATTGCCAACAAAAATCGTCCCAATGAGTGGCAAAATTTGTAGGAATATTTGAAAACATATTTGCAAAAATTACCAACAAAAATGTTCCCAATGAATAGTAAAAGTAGGATGCTCTGAGTTGAATCAGTCACAAGAAAATGTAAGATACCTTATTTGCATTAATTTTACAAGCTTAGCAAGCTCCCCAAGAGGCAAAAGGTTATAGTTCTTAAAAAAATGATAGATGAAGTGGCATCTAGCCAGTGGACGCTATTTGGGAAGCAGACATCCTATTGTCGATTTTCTTGTTAGGTTCATTCAGATCTTTCTGCATGGCTCACATGTGCTTGAAGGTCACAAAGTCGTAACCCTTGGATTTTCCAATGCCCTCATCCATGATGACAATGCATTTTTCCAGCTCATCGTATTGAGAGAAAACAGACTTCAAAGCCTCCAACATAGTGTACCAACCAAGGCCACAACTGAAGATTTTTCTGTGCCCCAAATCCTTGTCGACAAGTTTTCAAATACTTTCTAGAAGTTACGGGTCTTTCTCAACGTTCTCAGAGATTATGTCCATTAGTTTCTCCTTGCTAAAGGGATCCAACAGCTTCTTCATGTCTTCTTCGTCTTCCTCGACTTCGACTTCGTGGTTGCCATCGACGTCAAAGTTTTCATTTTCTTCATCTTCTTTTGTCTTGTCTATTTATTTTGTTGCTTCTTCTTCTTCTTCCATCTCCACCTTCCTCTTCTTCGCCCTGGACGCCCTGGTTTAGCTATTTTGCTTGCTCGGCCCGAAACCCTTGAGAATAACCCTTCAAATTCTACAATCCCCGGAAATACCAAAATATTGTTGCAATGAAGGTTCCCATGGTTCTCTTGCATATTTCGACATGATCATGGTTGAAAGTGGACAGTCATCCTAAGCAAAGGGAAAACCGGGATGAGAAGAAACATCACCTATTTAGTTGTTGCAGTTTGTAGTCGGTGAATGAGAAGACTTGTGGAGTCGATGAATGAGAAGACGCGTGGAGAAAATATCAAATAAATACCAACCAATGGATGGTGACCACATTTTCGTATTTTATTGGTATTGGATAAACGACGAAAAAGTCGAGAAGAACCTACCCTTATGCGTAATTATAGGATGGAGATAAGGTAATATCTCGCAGTCATTTACACTAAGTATTTCTTAGTGAGAGGATGAATATTTTTACAGTTTCAGAGAACTTCAATCGTGTCTTCCTGGTTTTTCAGTATTACTTTGTTGAAATAAAACTCACTTTGCATGCAAAGATTACCTCTGTAATACTCTTATGTCATCTCTAATAACTTCGTCGCACATCTTAGAGCTACAATGTTGAAATGATTCATGAGAATCGAGGAACCGTAGCAGTAAGTTGCTATCATTTCAAAAAAATTTGTGCTGCCAGGGAAGGTCTTTGGGAGATTAATTTCATCCCCTTCCATTAGGTGTCACTTCAAGAAACCATTTCTGGAAACTTAAGGGAAACTAATATCTCCACATGTCCTTTGCTTCCGACTCTGCACTTCATCAGAACTGTATTCTTTGTTTTCTCCGGTTTAGACTCTTGAATTTGAAAATACGGGTAGTCTGAAGAAGAAGCCCCACAGATCCCTTTATTTATCCCTTCATTTGGATGACGCTCTTGGAGTATTTAAGCTTTATTTTGCAGAAAAAAAAGTCGCATGCGATTTTCAGGGGCTGTGAATTTATTATAAATTTCTCATGGAACTGACTGCTTACCGCCACTTCTATTGTATTTTTTGTTTAAAAAAACAGAAAAATATAATCTTAGCGTTCATTGTAGATGAATTGTTGTTGCTAAAGGTTAGTTTTTGTTTTCGGACTAGGGTTTGGACGATGGAACAACTCAAGCAAGGATGCATGTTGGTGGAAGAACAAAGTGTTTCTTGGGGGTGAACTTTCCATCCTTATTACACTCATTTTCACGCCTTGTAAGCGACTTGGGCAGGTCGTTTCCAATCGTCTCTTCTTCTTATCTCACTAGCCCAACTCGAGAATGGAGGTTGAATGTGGGCTCACATCATGTGTTAAACATTTGGATGGGTTTCAATATTTCAACCAACTTCAATAAAAAAAAATATTTTATCCATAATAACCTATAAAGTAGAAAATCATTATCTTAATAAATTGTATAACATATTATGTGTATAACAAGTTAAAATAAATATAATGTTATTATACTCCACATTATTACTATCATTTGACAAGTTGAAAATATTTCTAACACACTCGGTCTAAAAATCACATTTAAAATGGTTACGTGAATCAACAAATTACATTTAAAATGGTTACGTGAACCAACAAATAACAATAGATGGTGATCTTTAAATTTAAGGAAACCACTATCTTGGTATCTTTTTTTTATTATATCCATTTCATATGCATAATTCATCTCCACTACACAATCAAATTCCTTGGCGCCAAAGTTTAAAATTTCCGCACATGTCATATAATAGTCTTCCCAATATTGTGAGGTGAAATGGTTGAGATTACCGAATTTGAAGGGGATTCAAAGCATTCATTCAACCAAGTTGTTATATTTCAAGTGAGAAAATCATGGGAAACATCATTTCGTAGGTTTTTCGTAGAAATGAAAAGGATGGCTATTCAAATGAAAATTATAAGAACTTTGGGTATCATTGACTAAAATTAGAACTTTCTATAGAAAAGGTAAAGGGAAAGGAAGGAAAGGAATGACATGGCATTTTATTTCATTGTAATGAATCAATAAGTGGTCCTTGTTTTCTAGAAAAGCATTAATATATCAATCAAAAGTTCACCAATAAATTTTCCATGTATTTTCATGATTGACAAGCATCCAATAGATACAAGTTTCAAGGAGAGTCACTTTGATCCAAAGTTGTATGTGAAGAATAAAGGTGATGATCTTGTAATATTAGTTTGATGGTTTTCTAATTATAAATAACAAAAATGAATTGATAAAAGAGGTAAAAGCACATTTAGGTAGAGTGGAAATAATATTGACCTTGGACCTTTCCACTATTGTATTGGCATCAAAGTTTGGTGAAAAGACAATGTGGATGGACTTAAGTTGATGATAGGGGAAGACTTGAAGCGTGTAGATTAGCTTTGTATAGACAATTAGTAGGAAACTTTATTTATTCGATAACTACCATAACATACTTAAGCTATTTTCAGAGTATTGTTTCTTGGCTTACCACTTACCCAAAATTTGAGCACATTGTTGGCACGACACATTGTTGAATGAGGTAATCAAATTTGAGGCAAATCGGTAGATTATATCATGTCGACACGACACATTGTTGTGGATTAAATCATTTTTTGGGTTTAAAATCATTTCTTTCAACCAATAGCAGGTGGTGTAATGCTTTCAAATCCACCGACGATTTTTTGGACAAACTCCATTTTTATTTTTATCCATTCATTTTCATGGTGGGTCGGTCTTATTGGTGACTAATTCCGTGGCCTACCCACCTTGACTAGATCTTTTCATTGCCAGTCAGAGAGCCAAAGAGTCAATATCCTTCGATCAAAACAAAAAAATATGTGTTTTTTTTGTCTACGACGACTTTTATCCTCATCCAGGAATCTCCATGTCACACTATATAAATCCAAGACCCAAGCGAAGGAGAAGTGAAATTTCAATGGATAATGTTGAGGGAATGTCACCGTGTATTTCGCTGCTAACAGATGAGGTGATCGAGTTAATTCATGCTTCTCTCTCCATTACATATCTTTTGAATGCAACCCTTGTTTGCAAGGAATGACACTCTTTCATCTCTTCCATCCATTTTCTACGCTCGATTTCTTATTCTATTCACACGTCGAAGCCCTCACTATTTGTTCTAGGGAAATCAAGGAGCCTCCGCTCTGCAAAAGAAAAGTAATAGGATTCGATCCACTGGCCTAGAGGTGGAATCATATCGGTCTGTCCTCATTAATCGATTCCAAGAAATTAGAAGAGCCTCATGAGGCGTGTAGCGTTATGATGAATATTGAGGAAGGGAATGGGATTTTATTCTACCTCGTGGGGTCCCGTATTAACTACACTTTTAACTTTCTAAAACTAAAATGTAAATGGGAGATCCCTCCCATGAGTTATTGGAGGCATCAACATCCTGTGGTCTGCTACCTTGGAGGTCCCACCTATAATCATCTCTTCGGTGTTGGAGGGGTATATGATTTTCAAGGAGAATAAGTCGATCTATTATGCATGGAGATGTTCGATTTGAATTTAGGTGTGTAGAAGTCGTTGGATCCGTTGCCATACCAATTAAAAGTGAGGGCCTCTTCCACATGGCTTTCCTGTGTTGTTTTCAATGACAGAATTTACTTGCTGGAAAGATATAGCGGAGATTGTTGTTATTTTGATTTGCAAAAGAAGCGTTGGGGATGTGTGGGGAAGCTCATGCCTCCTCATCCATCTTATTTTGTGGATCATATTCATGATGAGTAGAGGGGATTGATTCTAGTGTCAGGAAGCTTGAAGAAGGGTTTGGTTGTGGGAGGAAAGTGCAGAGCTTAAACCGTGCTCTGGAAATTTAAACCGTGCTGGAAATTTAACCAGGAAAGTGCAGAGCTTTCCTTAAAATAATGCAGTATTTCGCAAGTCATAGCATTTGCCCATTTTATTTGTAGAACTTTACAATAAATTGCTCCAAATCATGCAATTTGATCTCACTCGAAAAAAACTCGCCATCCAATCGGATTGATTATGTTTTGTATTTGTAACATCGTATTAATGCAGATTCCCATTTTATTTGTAAAACATTACAAGAAATTGCTCCAAAACATGTAAATTTGATCTCACTAAAAAAACCGTGCAGAAAATATCGAAGACCAACCGATGGATGACGAACACATGTTTGTATTTGATTGGTACTCGACAGACGACAAAAAAGTCGAGAAGAACCTGCCCTTAAAAAACGCCTTCGGTGTAATAAATTAAACTAATCTTATCTTATCTTATGTACAAGCATGAATTGACACCAAAATAATAAAAGGTACAGATTGTATGGTTAAGCAAGGAGGTCCTCTATTAGAGGCCACTTCGTGAGTTTGTAAATATAATCTCATTTATTATAAGTATCTATGAATAATAGCAACTAGTTAGGTGATGTCAATATACTAGCTTAATATATGTCATTATTAATTATGGTTTTCTCTTATTTTATATAGTTACATACTTTAGTTGCGAGCCAACTAAGATGAAATGAAATCCACCCTTGAGTATGGTTATGAAATAATGGTGGATTTAATCCACTTATTCCCTCGGTGAATAATTGTTGATTATATGTAAATTTTGTAACTTATACATAGATGGAATTATTCTTTAATTAATTTAATTATTAACATATTCTTCCATATTGATGACGACAATGGTTGAAAGGAATCATAGGGTATTAACAATATTTTAACCTATATATGGTTTATTGCATCTATAGATGTTATAATTCTTTATTTTGTTGAAGACGTGTTCTTTTATTATGTTCTTAGTACATAGTGAGGATGAGGAGGGAATTGACAATAGTTCATTCGACCTTTGATTTGATCAAATTCAGTTTGTTATATGTGTGGATATTTTTCCATACAATGTTGTATACAAGGTTGGCATTCCCTCGTGTGGCAATGAGCGTTGAAATTTGATGTTCGCTATTACCTGTTAAATACAAAATTCACAAGGGCCAAAGTATTTCCCTTACCTTCAATTTACGTTCATACAAATTTATAAACTTTCAAGAGTGTAATTTTTTCTTTCAAATAAGAGATCAAACATCGTAAACATTTACGTATCATAAAAATTGTTAAATTTGTCACTATTATATATTGATAGATTTGTTTTGCATATCACAAAACTTTGTATATTTCCGTGATTGTTTTGTGGTGTAGCTAGATTGTAAGAAAAACACAAGTTTAGACAACATACATAAAATACATAGAAAAATCATTGTTGTTTTCTCTCATGTCTCCTGAACTAGACATAGTAAATAGTTCATTGATCGTGATGTCCCAGAATCATGTGATGGAACTATTGTAACATTCTATAAATTTTTAATAAAAATTAAAAATTTTATTAATAATTAGTTAGTTGGTTAAATTATAGTTTGTGCCTCTAAATTTTTCTTTATTTTAGTTTGGGTTTTATTTTAATATTTTGATATAGTTTACTTACTTTAATTTATTTTGTTATATCTTATGACTTGTTAATAAAGTAGCGGTACTTTGAAGGATCGATCGCGCGACTAGTAAAAAATTGATGGCTCATATTGTATTCCCTCCCCCTGCATGCTCGAGGTTTAACAAGGGGGGGTCTCGAAAACAAATATCATGGTTTTCGCTTGAGCAAGGTGGAGGTCACACGTTCACCCTCCCCCCCAAACGGTTTTAAAAACCTCTCGGGACCCTGCTCCCCCCCGAAATAAACTAGAGATCAACATGTGGCCCGATGACGTAAGCAAACAAAAAGGTGAAATGACTATTTTTATTTAAAGTTTTATATATTTAATTAGTTATTTCACACCATTGTAATCTCACCACGTAATTAAGGTTAAATTTGAAGTAGTTAAAGGTAAAATTCTGGTAGTTAATCTCTCATTAATGAGAATTTGAAGTCACCTACAGTGTTTGATATACCAGTGCAATTTACAAATTTATCCTGAATCTTTTTTGGAGTAAATTTACCTCGGGTAATTCAAAAATCTCCCTTTGCTTTAGCTTTCTAATTTAAGAATGAAAACGTCAAAATCTCATAAAACCAACAGGCCCCTCACTGTAAAAGAATTAGACCTAGCAGATAGAGATAAAGATGTTTTTTATCATGTATTGTTCTATGACTTGTTCGAAATACTCCAATTAGCCATGCAACATTTTAGAGATCTCATTGATTATTACCATGCATGGGAGTTTGATCTCGCCAAGTTTATCATTCCCCAAACTTACAATTTTCCCGAGTTTATAGCCTGGTGTTCTTCCAATTATATTTCATCTCAGAGGCCTGTCATTTCCAAAGATGGGTCAGTTTTGTTTTTCGTAAATCCCTAATCTATTTTTGAAATGCTTAAGCTACCCCAAAACCCTAAAAGTGAGATGTTAAACGAAAAGATACTTGTTGAGTGTTTCAGAAGATTAACTCCCCAAGACAGAACTATTTTACTACAGTCTTATTTATGTCAAATTGTCAATGTCCCTGAAGAAAATGTTTACCTTAAAATCGACTTGTTTCCTAAAATCCTAGGCGAATTATAACAATGGTGACTGCAAGTTTAGGGAATAATGATGATAAATATGTGGAAGACTATATTCTAGGTTTTATGGCTTCTATCTGCCCACCCAAGTTGAAACCCTTGATCAAGTATAATTATGCCCAGTTTTTTGTTGATAGTATTCATTTTCAGTTATCTGAATTTGAAACCAGTGGATACTTCAAATTCCAATCATATTCGGTATATACTTTTATGTATTCTCAAGCTACTAAGTTTGCACATCTTGAATTGAAGACTAAATATGAAATCGGTAACCCATCTTCAGTCATTCATTGGACTCCCTTGGCTAGAAAGAAGGCTCAGAATGCAGGGTTTTCATAATTTATCAACCAGTTTATGTCAATAGCCTTTGAAATCATTCATGGTCAAGCTCCTCCTAGAATATTTCCATAGTGTAAGAAGTTATTACAACTTAGTCTTGATAAAAGGGTTGGATATTGGTACTTGTTTGAAAATCACACAAAGATTAGGGTTTATGGTACTGAATTTTAACCTTTTCTTTTGCCCAAGTTTCTAACACCTAGAATCTTTGCTTTAGAATTCATAAGGAAAAGATTGAATTCTAACTACATTCATTTTGTATCAAAAAAGCGTAAGGTAAGATTTAAATTTAAAAAGGAAGTGGGGATTTTATTGTGAACAATAAAACGACTTTGCACGATGCAGAGAAATTCCTTCACGAGATGGGATTCCAGCAAGGTGAAATGTGGATCTATGATCCTCAATCTGTCATTTCAACAAGAACAACATGGTTTGGATCAACTCCTTATCAGCATCAACCAAAGCCACAACTAGAGTCGTTGGCCAATCAAGACAGTTGGGAAGATGTGCAGAGAATTTTACAAGTTCAACAACAAATTCCAGATTAGTCATCAAAATCACTAGTGACAAAGACTCCACAACAATTTGAGAAAACATATAAAAGAAAGGGTGCGGGATCAACTTAAAAAAATGTTAGAGATAGAGGAATAAAAAACAACTAAGAGGCAGAAGAAAAAGAACATGAAGAAAACAAAGACCAAATATTACATGATGAGTCAGAGCCATTGACAACTGAACCTGTAGTGGTTGTAGAAGTTTTATCATTAACAAGTATTCAAACCTCAGGAAATCAAAATGGAAAAGAAACATTGGAGACTGATCAATCAAAACAAGCAGATCGTTTTCATCAGTTCATAGCAATCAAGGAAAAGGGTGTGAAGATCAAGTAAGATATTTTTCCTAAAATCTATGATCAAGGGTCATCTCAGACAAGAATATTGTATAATATGGATTATGGAAAGGGGTAGCTAAACTTAGATGTACTATAACCCAAAGATCAAAATAAGATAATCGACATCTCCATAGATCTAAATGTTGTTCATCATGCTAATAAAATGGAATTGCGCATGCAGATTAGAGAATTGTTGAACAAAGATGTTATGATGGCTTCTCTTGGAATGAAGAAGTTACAAACTATGAATGAGATGATTAAGGATTAGTTGAAGCAAGAGAAACTTGCAAACAAAACTAAACCAATGAGAGTGGAAGAGATTGAACAATGGGTAATTAATTTAGGAGTAAATCCAAAATATGTTGCATCAATAGAAGCACTCATGAAAACAAAGGATATTGAAATGTAAGCATTGAAGAAAAAGCTTAAAATACCTGGAATTGACCATGTTCAGACAACAGAGTTACAAGTAATGCAACAAGAAAAAGATTAGTTATTGAGGTAAATAGTATAGAGGAGAGATCAGATAGAAATATATGAAAAAAAAATTGAAGCTCTAAAAAAAGGAATTTCTTCTCCACGGTCTTCAGAGCTCGCAAATCCATCTGAGGAATTACCCAAAGCATTATCAAGACTTAATTTAAAGGGGGTTGAAATTGAGAAACTCAGGAAATCAGTTTCTACACAAAAGGATGAGATCAAAGTTTTCATAGAGCAGCTAAATGACAAGGACAAAATCATTTAGCAGTACCAAAAACTGAAAGCTAAGATGTTGGGAGAAATGGACCAGTTGCAGAATAAATTAATTGGAAATCCATATCTAGTAGGAGCTAGACATCTTATTTGGGATTAAATTATCATTGAGATCAGTAAGATGTGGGACTATTTCAAGATAATTGGAGAAGAGGTTTCTCTAGTTGATGAAGCAAACAAATCTATACAACAAGAGTTTCAAGAATTGGGAACCAGACCTCAAGTGGCTACAAGAATTATTAAATTTCTCAATTCCAACTCAAAGGAAGCATTAAAGAATAGAGGAATAAAGGACAGAACAACAATGATAATGGAAACGTATAAGATTTTTACAAAAAGGATTATGATACAACAAGCACAAAATAAATCCATAATGGTTAAAAGAAATATTGAATTTTTTACCAATAAGTTTTAAACTTGGTAAAAATAGGATTACTTACTGTGTGGGATGATAAAGGAAAGCTTTTAACATTTGAAATTTACAGAAGATACCTATTCAAAGTCATAGAAAATGAGAATAAATTTCAAGGAATGGCTGAAGCCTTAAAAGGACAAACTATAGTGGATATCCTCATAAATGATTTTTATTTACTGTGGCAGATTAAAAACTTGTTCTCAAATTCCCCTTCATATGAAAACTATACTGAATTGGATATTGCATATAGAAAGATGATGGCTTTTAATAACCCATCAAATGAAAATTGGCAACTTCTAATGAATCAGTTGTTAACATAATGAGTCATCAAAATGACTTAGGCAAAGTTAGGAGATATTTTTGGGTAAATCACAAGTTCGAATGTATTCAATGTTATTTTTGTAAAGTCAAATCTATTGTTGTAATTGTGAAGCTTAAAAATAGCTCATAATAACCAATTTTGGTTAGAGACATGTTTGTATAAAAGAGAAAACTTCGATGTAAAAGGGGTTGGCTTTTGCTTGGGACAAGACAAAGATTTTAAATAAAAGTTCTATTTTCTCAGATCTGGATGGATTCTTGATTTCATTATTTTAGTTCATGTTATGTTTATTCTTATGCAATCTTCCTTTTCACAATCTTTTCTTTCAAATATGTATCTGATGATACAAATGTAACAACTTAGTACAACCACCACTGCTACAATTACAAATGAATCATAAAATTCACATATTTCTTCAATCTCACTGTAAGTATTAATTGAACTTGTGTTTTTATTATTATGCCTTGTGAATAGTTCTGAAATTTTTATTTTGTTCATATAGTATTACTTTAAAATCAGATACATTTTTCTGTAATTTATGTTATTGAAAGTAATAAATACTTATTCAAATTGAATACATTGTAATATTTTCAATTCTTCTCTTGAAATTTCTTCTTTTGATTCATTTAAATTTAAGATAGTCTAGAATGTTGAAATCAAGCCCCTCAAGCTCTGAAATTTATTTTATTTAAATTTATTGATTGAAACATAAGGTAAAATAGTACAAAATTTTGTTCTTAAACAGATAATTAAAATTCAATTCAATCAAGAGTAAAATGGATGCCTTGGCATAGTTTCCTAGCCATAAACATCTCAAGGGTTACAACATTCTTTTGTCGTCGTTGTCAGGGACATAATTAAGAAAACAATTATTTTCCTTCATTAGAAAGATAGGAAAACCTACTCCTTGTTGTTGAACAAGAGGAAGGTCAGCTAAGATATTTCATGTGGCGACTCCACAATTTTAATCCTAGCATCTAGAAAGAAAAACATTAGAGCAAACCCAAATCCCAAGAAAATTACACCATTGTTTGATCCGAAAAAATTATTATCTCAGAAAAATCCTCATTTGAGAAAAACTTATCCTTCTATAGGAAAACCTTCCTCTTTGGATAATTCAAAGCTAGAAGAAAAAATCTCATTGATTACTGATAAAGAATCATCCCATGTTCCTTATAATAAAGAAAAATGTTATACTAGTCCAAAACTTTATATAAAAGTTTCTCTTGAAAATTCCCCAAAGGTTTCCCTTTTGAATTCTCCTAAACTTTCTCCTATTATTTCTCCAAATTCTGCCATTTTATTTCCTCTCAAGGATTCCCCTATTGCTTCTTAAATAGTTCTTCCAGAGGTTCCTTCTAAAGAAGAAGAAGAGTCTTTTAAAACCTTTTTCAATCCACTCACTCCTGAGAATTCTAAATTATTACTAGAACATCTAATGGATCGAAATATCCCTCAACAACAACAACGAACTCCACCACCTCCACCAAGGGTCTTTAATAAAGCAGCTACTAGGTATGCCCCTCTAAATCTTCCAGCTAATTTAAACAATTTTTCAGATAATTATCTTAAATTGCTACCACAATTTAATGGGGAATATGAGATAACAACCTTAGAGAATTTAGTTGCTTGTGATCATTGTATTGATAACATTGAACTTGAACATGAGGATGTTTATATGAAAATTTTCATCCATACTTTTGAAGGGGAGGTGAGAACATGGTTTAAGGGGTTACCTCCTAATTCCATTGACTCGTGGGATGCATTAGAATATATTTTCCTTAGGCAGTGGGGAGAGAAAAACGATCATTTATACTATTTGACCGAGTTTGGGAGTTTAAGAAAGGAAAACAATGAATTTGTTTCAGATTTCATTAAGAGGTTTAACAAACTTTATCATAAAATCCCTACAGATGTTAAACCATCTCAACCAACTGCAAAAGTTACTTTTGTTGGCTCATTTGATCTCGACTTTGCTTTATTACATAGGGAAAGGAGAGTTGCCACCTTAACCAATATGCAAGATGATGCTATTGAGATTAAATCAAATATGATTGCTTCAAGAAAAACTAGGGTTTAAATTGATTATGGAGATCGAGAAAAGAGAAAACAAAAGAACAGGTTGGTCTATCTAGGTCAAATAAAGGAAATATAGATGAAAATTTTGAAGAAATATCTAGAATAATTAAAGATTTGTCCAATAAACTGGCTAGAATGGAAACTGAAAGGAGGAGGCCTGATAATAGAAATTTAAATCAATTTGAAAGGCCCTTTAATCCTCCTCAAGTTTTACAAAGAGAAAAACGAATTGAAGAATGAGAATATGGTTGATAGTTTTGTTGAAGAAGAATTTGAAGAACTTGATGAAGAAATGAATATGACGGAAGGTGATACTTCTTATGTGCAGTTAACTCAAGACAAATATGAGAAATCTATAAGTTTCAATCAACATTTTGTTGAGGATGATAATAAAAATAAAACTTTTATGTCATCATCTCAATATAGGATTTTCTCAATTGCTCTACAAGTTGAACTTCATAAAAAAATATGACATTAGACCTAGAGAAAATAGAAACAAAACAAATAATCAAGGTCAATCAAACAAAATCCAAAATAAAGATAAAGCAAGAAGTGTCAACTTTGAAACAAAAATATGATCATCAAGTGCAATCAAAAAACCAAATGCGGAACATAAGGAAACTGAGAAGGTAAGCAATTCATTCAATTTAGAATATGAATTGAATGAAATCATAATTCTTGTTCACTTATTAGAACTTCCTAAAAGTCATATTTATCGTAAGCAAGTCTTGAAAACTATTTATAGTTCAAATACAGTAACACAACCTAATACCTTAAATTTATAGGATGAAAGGCCTACTGTCATGTTTGGACCTAACATTGAGGAAAGAGGAGATGTGGTAGCTCCATTTTATATTACTTTAACCATTTATGATCATCTTTTACATAATTGCATGCTAGATTATGGTGCTTTCATAACCTAATGCCAAAAACAATCATGGAGAAGCTGGGATTAGAAATCACTAGACCTTATCAAGATTTGTACTCCTTCGATGCCAGAAAAGTTAAATGGTTGGGGATGATTAAGGACTTGGTGGTAAATTTATCTCGGATTCTTGTAAAATGTATTATGATGGATGTGGTTGTAGCAGACCTTCCTGCAAATTATGGAATACTTTTATCAAGATCTTGGGGAAGTAAATTAGGTGGTACATTATAAATGGACATGACATGTGTTGATGTCCCAGTTTTTGGTGGAGAAACAAAGAGAATTTATAGGGAAACTAAACTTGCATATACAATTAGTGATCCAAAACACCCTAACAATTATATTGTATACTCAATCGATCAAGATCTGGGATGTTGTATATTATCTGTAGATAATGAATTGGAAATGTGTACAAAAGATGTAAATATTTATCTGTGTGAAAATGTTGATTATGAGAATGGAATATGGAAAATGTTTTTTGATAGTGTTACATTATGGGAGGGTTTTGGAGCTGGTGTTATTTTTATTTCTCCTTCTAGGAAAATAACTTCATTTTCTTTTAGACTACAATTTGAAACTGATACCACAAATAATGTGTGTGAATATGAAGCTCTAGTTATGGGTTTAGAAACTACAATAAAAATGAAAATTGTGAATCTTATAGTTTATGGAGATGTTGAGCTAATTGTCAAACAAATTAAACAAATTTATCAAGATAAATATCCAAGAATGAGCGCTTACAGAAATTTGGTTTGGGTTTTAATTTAGAATTTGTTTTTAGCATTCAATATTCATGTTATTCCTAGACATGAAAATCAACAAGTTGATTCATTAGCAGTGGTAACAAGTACATTCAGACCTCCATATGTTCCAAAGCTCAAATATGAAGTGGACATGAGATATAGACCTTCAATCCTTGATAATGTTAAACATTAGCAGGTGTTTGACAATGATCAACAAATTAAAAAAATATCTTGAAATGGTTGATGAATTTTCTCCAACTCATATTTGTTATAGCCTTAATTTCCACCCTACAAGCCAGAAGGGAATCCATGAGAGGGTAGAAGCCAAAATACACACTTTGCCCAAGATTCAAGCCCTTTTGGAGCCTTTAGCAGTGTCTCATTTGTTGAGCCACTAGTGTCTAGTGAGGTCCTCGCTTGTTGTCTACTAGGTGTCCCATGACAACACGACACAATGGTGACCCAACAACAAGACACAAGAGATGGACGAATATGGTGCAATAACGCAAGAAGCATTTATGCACTCTCCATGATGACTGGAAGAATAACTAGTTGGAGGAGTATCTTTGACTTGTATTACTAGGATGGGTCCTAGGAAAGCTAAAACCCAACTGTATGATGAGGACTCAAACAGGTGCCATGTTCAAGGGCGACTCGATTGACACTGCCATTTTGAGGATAGACCAATGGTGAAAAACCCCCACTCTTTTTTGTTTGTATTTTTTGTCTCCTTCATGGTTTAGCAAGCACGAAAGAATGATGTGAGTATGCTCGGTCTCCTTCATAGTTTAACGAGCACGAAAGAATGATGCAAGTATGATTAGTGTGTATTTTTCGTTTAGTTTTAACGAACCCAAAAAAGAGTTAAAAGTTTACTCAATAGTATATTTTTCGTGTCCTTTTACGAGCCCGAAAAACTCGACAGGAGAGAATGAGTGGATTAATAGCATGCTCCTATGTTCCAAGCGCATGGAACCAAACTAAGCAATGAGAAATGCAAATGGTACTGGCAAATGAGACCCACTCTTAGGAGTTGTTCTCTCCCTGGGTAGAGAAATGCAAAATGGAGGCCAAATAGTGCAAGAGGCGGATTGTCAAGGCTACTGAAATAGCGGTAAGCAGGATATGGGAAAATAGCAGTGTAGCGGCGGTAGGCATGACGCAAGCAGCAAATGCATAGGCGACCACTAAGTAACAATAATAATGTTTAGGAACCCCCACGGGATGTGGCTAGAATATAGATGAAGAGAGAAGAATGAGGCTCAATCTTCAACTCATGGTGGGGCTAAAGGAGGGCTCCTGGGCCTACAGGAAAATGAAAAATGGACACCAAATGGAAATCTAGGTGCTAACTAGGGCGCCCATGAAGGGTAGGCACTATCGAACCAGTCATGACTTGCAAAAGGAGTGGCTAGTGTCGCAACCGGCCAGGTTCGAACCTAAGGCATAGTGCTAGCAGTATGGATGGTTAATAATGCAAGGGGAGAAATGCAAGGAAAAACCTATCCCTCTATGCCAGTTTAGGAACACGTACATCAAGTTCAATGGATGTTGTAATTTCATAAAAAAAAGTTCTTGTAATCCTATCAACACATGTAAACTAGATTTTGGGGTCAAAATGCGTAGGGAAATCTCAAGAAAAATAAAATAATTTTGGATTTTTTGGATATGATAAAAGCACTCACATTGCACACCCATGTACAAGGCACTACACATTCAGATGGTTTACGCAAATTAAAGCCCATTGCGAGGCTCAGGACAAGGATCTTTTTGATAATCAATGAACTCATGAGCCAATGTTGGCATCATATGGCTTACCACACTAGGGCCATGCCACATAGGAATGAATGTCTGCAGTTGAAGATACTCATCATGAGTGGTTTCGTGAGCTACAAAATCTTTTTGATGAGATCCCTCAAGACGTGAAGGAAGTACAAAACACAAATCTTCGAGGGAATGGGTAGCAGAGAATTCTATGGAAAGTTATGAAAAAGAAAACTGAGGCAGAAAAGAGTCAAGGCCGGGAGGTCTATTGGATGCTCGAGCAAATGCCCCCAGTCTCAGGTCAAGACTCATCATGCTAACTCTCATTTGTTTTAAATGATGACAAGATGATTGATACATCACCTCATCCTTTGGATTTTCTATGGAAGCCATGACTTCCATGATCTTTGAACATCCCCGCACCGACATTCATATAAGATTGTTGAGTATTACCGACAAAGGGTACATTTGACCCTGCATTGGATCCCAGGTCTCGGGTACATAACGTGAGTTGATCGATAATAATGATTTTCCCTTGGTGAGGGATACGTATGACTCTAAAGACCGATGAGAGAATTGCAGTCATCTTGTAGAACCAAGTACACTCAAGTAACAGATTGTACTCGAGAGGTGCGTCTACAACCTGCACATCAACATAGATAGTCTTACCACCTAAATCAATGGGTAAGGCACTAATTATTCCATGGGGTTGGAACATGTGTCCATCGGATGCCTTCAATAGTGTTGCAGACGTGTTGAGCTTAAGAGAGCTAATGGCCTTCCAACAAGAAATAAACATGATGCAAGTTGAGGCTCCTTCATCAATGACTGTTAAAATGATGTTTTTACCCATCGTTCGCACTTTAATATGGAAGGATACTTGATGGGAGAGCCTATGAGTAACCTGATATGAATCAAAGGTAATCAAGTTTGACTCTGAGGGATCAACCCCCCCTATGGTAGATAGCAAGGCTTTTTGTTACGTTGGGCATCTTTGGAAGACTACAAGCACATACATGGCACATGGTTCCTAGGCCAAGTCTTCCACAATACTGTAGTTGTGAGCGGCCTGTGTGTTGGGATTATGCATCGTGCATCAAAGAATTCCCTTTAGGGGGGAAAGTTGTGTGTCAAAATATGGATTCTCAATATAAAGAGGGACACCAAGTTGGGAATAATATGTTGCTTCTGACACAACATGAGAAGGCTCGGGAATGTTGTAATTCTTGGCTCGCATTTGCAAATTGATTGTTTGGTCTCACATGTAGACATCAACATTCGAGGAAGATCCCTCGTGATGAGGGGTACCTTCCATGCCCCCTTACGAAGGGGCGGGGTTAGTGGCAACCATATTCTGAGGTTGAGGGGGGGGTATGGGTTAGTACAACAGGTTGTTGGGGGGTCCGTTGTTGTGCCAAGAATCTATGGACCTCATCCTTCCGAGGGAACTAGTGAGTAGAGTGGTCTTCCCCACAAATTGTGCAGGGAAACTGACTCTTCCTCTTTTCCTTAGTGACTCCCTCCCGGGTGTTTTGGGTAGAGATAATCCATTTCTCATTGTTGGAATTATTTTTCTTGTTTCATTTCTTCTTGCCCCTAGGTTGTTGAGGATTCTTTAATTGAGTGGACTGCACTGAATTCACCTTAGACGTTTGAAAGAGGATTGCAACAATTTGAGCATTAGTGCTAGAAGCTGACAGGTGTGATGTAATCGACATATGACCCATTTGGTCAGCTAACTATTTTATAGATGCATGGGAAACATAACCAACCACACCATCAACATGGGGTTCTGGGTTTGTCTTCCTTGGATCAGTCGATGGTCTAGGAGCATTTGGAATGATGTCATAAAGTGTGCCCAACTGTGAATAAATCAAGTCTAAGTGTTGGGCACACAAAATGGCCTACTCCTTGGTAACCACCCCAACCATAGCTACATCTTGGGCAATGGGTGGTAGGAGGAACTATGTGAACCACTCCATAAGAAGTTTGTATGGGATATCTGTCTTGATTATCATACTCTTTTGACACCACTCATGTATATGATCAAAGATATGTGTGGCATTATCTTGATGCAATGAAGTCAAGAGCTCAGTACCTATCTCATATCGTATGGGTAATTGTTGATGTGTTAAAAATTTCATTGCTAGATCGTTAAAGATTCTAAAGGAACCACCTTTCAATTTGATGTACCATTTGAAAACAACTCTGGTCAAGGATCTTTGGAAAAGACGCAGTATCACACTATCATCCATTAACGAGTTGGATGAGCACCATAAGTGATATGTCATGTTGTGTGTGGAGGGGTCCTCTCCTGTCTTTCCATCAAATTTCAGAATATCTGAAGGTAGCTTGGATGACATTGTTGTCCATGAAGGGTCATGGGCTATAGGGTCATTCATCAACCGAGACAAATCTAGTAAATATAATATTGCGAGGAAAGGCAACGATGCAAATGAATACTAGAAGGGAGGTGAAGTCTTTGTTGTCCTAGATGGACCTTGTGGTCCCCCTATGTTGGTACTACTGAAGGGTTAGGGAGCTCCTGAAGAGTGAGTGCCTAATGGGATGGTGGCACCTCCAGGAGAATGACTGTTCCCATAACCAAGTATGTCCCCAAGGGTAAATGTGGATCCTCTAGGAAAAATAGTCCCAGGATTTGAGTTGGAAAAAGCTCATAATTGAGCATGAAACTTGAGCAAAAGCTCATAATAGAGAAAAAGTTCATAATACGTTGGCAAACGCTCATAGTTAAGCATGAAACTTGTGCATGACTTGTAATTCGTTAGTTCACATGCCATCAAGCCTATATATGACTTATAATTGCTTAGTTCACATGTTATCAAGCTATCCATGACTTGTATCCACCTAATTCACATGTCATTAAGTCTATCTTCAATCTCTTCTACAATCCCATAAGAAGAGGCCAATTCAAGGATATGGGGAGAATATTTTTGAGGGTGGTTATGTTGTCAAAATAGAGAGAGAAGCTCAAGAACCTAAGGAGGAGCATCAAGAACCTGGAACTAGAAGGAAGCATCAACATCTAAGGTATGAACATGTTGTAATTTCTTCTTGATTATAAATAGATCATTGAGTTTCCTCCATTTTATTTGTTTTTAACTCATGAATGAATTGGGTATGATCTTATGAATAATAGATCAAGGTAGATCTGGTAAATTTATTTCTCCTAACACTAGAATGATAGTGGATAGGTAGTCTCTTGGATGTTTGTGTGCAGGAGGTAGAGTTGGATCTCAGGAGCTACAACAGTCGGGACACACAAGGAAAACCGCCAATCCAAGGTATGTTCAAACCTCCTTCTTGGGTAAAAAAAGGGAAAAGTTACTTAGATCTAAGAACACCATAGAATTCTACCTCTTTCTATCTAGGATCAAGAGTAGATCCTAGGGAGATCTTGTAGTCCAACCAATACTGGGGACAAATTATTCTCTAGTTAAATATCTTTGCCTACCTTTTCCTTTACTTGTTGTGATTTGCATTTGAGTTTTCTTCCATTTAGTCATTCCAAGGCCTAGATCTAGTAGATTTGATAGGTTTGATCCAAAACTGGAAGATCTGCAATAGATCCATCTTTTTCAAAAAACAAAAAATTTTGTAGACCCTTGCTAGTTGCACTATAGGTATCCTGCAAGGCCCTCGCTGGTTGACAGGCCTATGTCCAGCGAGGCTCTATAAAAAAAACTACAGAATTACATATCAAAGACCTAGCTTGTGGTTGTAGGTCTTCCCTCTGATCCAGAGTGTGCTGCAGTGGTCTTTTCTTACCTAGTTTGGTCTTTGTTTGAAGATTTGATTTTCACATAAATTGCTTTTAAAGTTTGCTTGAGTACATTTGTGTGAATTGATTTGTACTTCTTGGATAGTGTCCTTTTTTGTCTGGGAACTTAAGTAAAGTTGGGTTGAGAATCCAACATATCTGAAGAGATCTAGTTGTGCTTGTCCTTGGTTGTTTTACTTGTCCTTGTATGATCAATACTCATCACTGGATCTACCCCTCCTAGGTGAGTTTTGGGTGTGATTTTAGTAGTGACATTAGAGTGGGTTGATCTGACCTCGTTCCCAATATCCTATAGCCCCTTTCTTTGTTGTTTGTTATTGGTTTCCTTTTGCATTTGTCTTTCTTGTTTAGATAAAAAATTGTTACATTTTAATTGGAAAAACATCAAAAGACAAAAATATTTGTTGTATGTTAGGTTTGCTTTTGAAGCATTAGTGTACAAGTGCATTATAATCATTGTTTGGTTTTAGATATGATTTGTTTGATGGTTGCTTGGCGTGAGCAAGGTCTTATTTCTGAAATTGGCAAAGAAAAAGAAGAATCATTTTTCTCGCATAACTAGAGTTCGTTGAAGAAAACGAATTTGCATTAGCATATTTGCATTGCTTGGTTGGGTCAAGAGTCCTTGCATCATTAAATTTTCATCCATTACCTTTGGACCCAAGCAACAACCATTAAAAATAAGCTCATAATCTAAAACAATTAGACATTTTGCTTTTCATAGTAAACCAACATTAGATAGGCTCGGGGCATTGGAATAGGATTGGAGAGTAAACTCCCCAAGGCCACAAAACGAAACCTAGAAGTCATTAAAGAGCACTAAAATCCATTCTTGCAACCAATGTGTCAGGAGCCTCCTCTAACACAAGAGTTAAGCACGAGGTTGCATCAGGGCAAGTAGGGATATTACCCCTCTTTTCTTTTGTTGGTTTTAGGGGTTTTGTTGGTACCCTTACGTGTGTTCGGACCTACAACTTTTCGCCCGACCATTGATTGTTAGGTGGTAGCCTTAGCGACCTTTCCTAGGAAGCCACATACGTGAGTGCAAGTGGTATGTGCCTATTGATCAAGGAGCATCTTGGTGGCCACCCACCTATTCCAACTGGATCAAAACAGTTCGTTGGCAATTTACTATTTTTAGTAGTTTTTCGGTTCCTAAACTTTGGGGCCATTTTAAGGGCCTAAATGATGTTTTTTCACGATCGAGAACCTCATTGATAGACAAAATAATATCCTCATCGGTACCTTTCCAACGAGCTATCGTGCACCCTAAACAGAGATCGTATGCCAAAGTTACGCCCCCGGGAAGTTGATACACCAAACTACCCAAAATGGGGTCCACAAAATTGTTGGCTTTTCATCTTCTAGGGTTAGGGTTTTGGATTTTCTTTATGATAAAAATGTCTTTGGAGCCTCATTGTAACAATCATCTTCTTGTGAATGTCAGTAGTTGTCACATATCTTCTCATAGATAAGCTACCACAATTCTAGCGAGTCTTTCACTCTGTATTTCTACGGTTTTGTACATTTCGCTCATTAAGAGAAATTGTGTATTATTGTATCTCTGTGTTTATGGTTATATATTTGATATATCTTAGTTTTATTATTGGATATTTGATATATCTCTGTACATTTCTTTATTATATCTCCGCTCTCATTTTGCGCCGAAAATAATCTAGATCAGTGGTATAAGAGCAGGCTGCTCTTGATCGTTTTTCAGTGCATGTCCCTGACGAGGTCTGAGTATAGCAAGTTGGGTCTCGAGCTTGTCTCTCTTGAGAACAATCGCTCTCGCATGCCCAAGAAACCCTCAATGGCAGAAGATAAGAAAAGCAACAGAGCAAGAGATTCTATCAATATGTTGCTTGAGCAAGCTCTCACGTGACAGAGGGACGAAATGATGGAGAATTTTTCCCACATCCTTCAACCCTTGTCGATAACAACAAGCATGTCTTCATCAAGCAACCACTTTGGAAGCACCTCTCCTTTAAAGGTACAAGTTAATTTTGATATTCTCGTATTTGAAGGTCAGATAGATGCAGATGCCCTATAAAATGGTTAAATATGCTAGAAGGTTACTTCTCTGTTCACAATTTTTCCAACATGGAAAAGATCACCTTCTCACTCCTTAAGGCTCTCCCCCATTTCAAACGTTGGTGGGAAATTTACTGGGAGTAAATTTCCACAAAGGAGGATGGAATATATGGGGCCGAGCCCACTTGGAATTTTTTGTGTGGATGCGGTCAAGGAATAATATTACCCTGTTGGTAACTACGATGACCAATACATGAGATGGACCACATTGCGTCGGGAGAGGGGCCACACAGTGCTAGAGTTCACCAATACCTTTCGCACCAAGCTAGGTAACAAAGACTATGAGCGACATTTGGTTCTGAAGTACCGTGGGGCTCTATACAAAACATCCAAACCGAAATGGATTTTCTGGACATCTCATCACTGGGTGCTACTTATCGATATGTTGTTAAAATCGAGCAGAAATTTAAGCACCAGAACAAGCAGGAGTTCAAGTCTGCAAATCTACAACAACCAAAGTATGGTAAAGACGGCCCTAACAACCAGCCTTTGGAAAACCAGTCCAAACCACAAGAAAAGAAGGGTAATGGAAAGATGAAGAAGGACACTGAAAAATGGTGTAATTTCCACAAAAGACCCTGGCATAACACCGATGAATGTCGCTCAAAACAGTCATTGGTGGCTGAGATTAAATAAAAGGAGTTGAACCCTGATTCATAATTTGATTCAGAAAATACTGGTAGAAGACAGATCATCGGCACAGACCCCACTACTATTGTCACGATCGCAACAATTCAACCAGAAGAACCAACAGATCCTAAAGAGGGGGAGCACATTTTTCATTCACAAATGTGGGTGAAGGGGACCCCGCTACATTTTATTGTTGATAGCAGAAGCCAAAAGAACCTCATCTCAACAGAGGTAGTCAAACAATTGGGATTGTCGACAACACCACACCCGCAACCATACAACATCAGGTGGTTTTTCCAGGGATGAGATCTTCATGTCAGCCAACAGTGTCGATTTCCATACGACATCCAACCCTTCAAGGATGAGGTATTATGTGATGTTTCCTTGTTGGATGTTTGTGATGTTCTTTTGGGCCAACCATATATGTGGAAGTGCCATGCTATTTATGATTCTCGACCCCATAGTGTCATTATTACTTTAGGGGGTCATATCTATAGGATACGAGAGGTAGTTCCGACTAATGTCCCACCTAAACAGTGCAACAAGGTAGTATCTCATACTACCAAATTCACCTTCTTCACAATATGTTCAAAAGGTGAACAGAAGGATACTGCACCTTCTATCCAATAGAAGCAGGTCGACAAGATTGTAGCAAAGCGTAAATATTCCTTCTTCACACAGTCATCTCAGGTAGCCCGACTGATTTTCTTCTCATGTTAAGAATAAGTCATCCACATACAATAGCAATATAACTGGCTCACCATTCATAACCTTGAAGTAAAGGTTAGAATCAACTTTACTGTTGGTAAAGCCCAAGCTTGTCAGGAAACTATCAATTTTTCCATACCAAGCTCTAGGAGCTTACTTCAACCCATACAGAGCTTTCTTCAACCTACAGACATGAGTCTTTCTATCTTCAACTTCAAATCGTTGTGGTTGTTCCATATACATTTCTTCTTCAATAACACCACTTAAGAAGGTTGTTTTCACATCCATCTGGTGTAACGTTCACTTCATTTTGCCTGCAAGAGCTATTATGGTTCTAATAGAAGTGTATATGGCTACAGGAGCAAATGTCTCTTCATAATCAATACCTTCCTCCTGAGAAAAGCCATGAGCCACAAATCTTGCTTTATGTTTTTCAATACTTTCATCTGCTACATGTTTTATCTTGTATATCCACTTGGAAGATACCACATCTTTGTTCTTTGGTTTGGGAACTACTTCCCATACATCATTCTTTATAATGGTTTGGTATTCTTTTGTCATGGCATCCACCCATTCTTTCTTCTGAATGGCTTCTTCAAAGAAAGTAGGTTATTTTTCTATGAGATCACACATCAAGGCCATATAACTGGAGAATGGCTTAGGTTTCTTGCTTTGTCTCATGGTTCCTTCTGGGGCACCATACTTCTCTGCATCTTGAATAAGTTCCCTTGCCCAAGCTAGCTTTCTCTTGTGAGAGATCGTCATCCGGGGAGGTTCTTGAGATTCTATCATATCATGATCTTCTAGAATCTCATCATCAGGGGTAACTCTAACTTTCTTCACTGGTTCTGCAACTCTGGGAGCTACAGGTTCTTCTTCGTACACTTCTTCGAGATGACATTTCCTTGATCTTTTGAGTGTTGTATCTTCATCAAAGGTTACATCTTTGTTGATCTCAATATGATGGTAACCTAGTATGTAAATTTTGAAGGCCTTAGAGACCTCACAATATCCAACAAATATTCCCTTCTTTCCTAAAGGATCTAGCTTAGTTCTCCTTTCTTTCAGAATGTGTACAAACACTGGAGAACCAAATATTTAGATGGCTTACTTCTGGCTTCTTTCCGGTGAACATTTCTTCGCGGGTTTTGAATCCAAGTGCACTATGGGATGATTTCTTTTGGACATAAACCGTTGTTCTTGCTTCTTTAGCCCATAAGTGCATTGGAATATCTTGATCGTGAATCATAGTCTTCACTGCTTCCATAATTGTTCTATTCTTTCTTTCTGCTACGCCATTTTGTTGAGGATTATAGGGAGTGGTGAGCTCCCTCTTAATCCTGACATCTCTACAAACAATTCCAAATTCATTTGAGGTGTACTCTCCTCCATTATCTAACCTGAGTATCTTGATTTTTCTTTCGAAGAGGTTTTCTACCAAGGATTTGAATTCCTTGAACTTTTTGAGTACTTCATGTTTTGATTTTAAGAAATAAACCCAAGTCTTACGAGAGTAATCATCAATNAAATGCTACATAGTATACATACCCGCTTAGAGAGGTTGATGGCATTGGACCACATACATCTAAGTGGGTGAGCTCCAAGATTCCTTCTACTTTATTGTCGCTCTTTGGGAAAGGATTCTTTATGTTCTTTCCTTGTGCACATCCATTGCATACACCTTCATGATCAACCTTAAATTTTGGTAAACCCGTAACTACCTTGCTTGCATATGGTAAGGATTTGTAGTTGATATGAGCTTGTCTTCTATGCCAAAGCTCACAAGTACTCTCAGTGGAGTGAGTCAAGGCTGCATCTGAGTGACCTTTTAACTTGTACAAACCACCTTTTTCTGTTCCAATAACAATGACATCTTCTATGGCCTTTCCTTTAGGCCACACAAGAACTTCACCATCTATGAATGCAACCCTGAAACCTTTCTTATCTAGTGCTAAGATAAAAAAATAAGTTATTTTCCAAACCTGGTACATAAAGTACATCCTTCATTCTCATTAGAGTCCTTGAATCAAGTTTGTAGGTGGATTCTCCCATTCCTTTGATAGGATACTGATAATCATCTCCAAGTGAAACTTTATGGGGAAAGTCCTTTTCTGTAAGGATGGAGAGAATGTATTTATGTCCTGTCATGTGCTTAGAGGCACCACTATCTATGAGCCAAGTATCCTCTCCAGGTGTCACGGATCCTAAGAGGGCAGAAAACAAAACATAATCTTCAATTTCTTCTTTAGTCACCTTCTTGGGTGGCTCATTATCTTCAACTGCATGGGCATGATGTCTTTTGTTATTTCTCTTCTTGTATTCTTCTCTTCTGGCAAGACAATTCTTAACAATGTGTCCCATCTTATCACGATGATAACATTCATAAGAGGAGAAATATTTTCCCTTTCTTTGACCCTTATGATATTTCTGGAATCTCCTTGGAGAGTGAGATTCTTTATGGAAGTGAGTGAATCTCTTTGGGGAGTGAGATTCTTTATGAAGGTGGGTCTCCTTTTGGAAATGAGACATTTTCTTTCCTCCTTTAGCATGAGCAACTAGGGCTTGATCTTCATCCCTTAATAGTACGACTTCTGGGTTGGCTACTCTTGCTTCTTCTTGAACACATTCTTCCCATAAACTGTCAAATTGGAGTTTCTTTTTTCTTGCACAGATAGTTTGGATGAAGGCATCCCAAGGTCTCATGAGATCATTAAGAGTTGTCATGATGAGTTCATCTTCATCCAAGTTGTCTCCAATTGCTTCTAACTGTTCTTTGAATTGAGTAACCCTAGAGAAATAGTTTTGAATTGTTTCTCCTTTCTGCATCTTTGTATTCTTGAGTTGGGTTCTCAAGTTTATCTTCCGGTTGATGTTCTTTCCTTCATACATTCTGGTTAGGGCATCAAACATCTCTTTTGGAGTATTCTCAGAAGACACTTGAGGGATCAAGTGGTCTTTAATGGAATCTGCAATTATTCTTTTGGCTCTGATCATATCTTTCTTGTACTTCTCTTTGGTTGCTTCTTCTTCAGGTTGTGGTACATTTTCTTTTATGAATTTTGCAAGGTCATTCTCTTCAAGAATGAGTCCAATTTTGTACTTCTAGGTGCCGGAATTTTCCACACCTTCTAACTTATCAACAAGCTTGATGCCGCAGACATCTTGACCTGGAGCTAGGAAAATGACCAGAAAATGAAAGTGCTTAGAAAATGAATCTGAACTTACCAGGAGATGCACTGGGCTAAGGTGAGTTGACTAGAGTTGACTGTTTCCAAAAATTCCAAGTTTTACCCCTTTAAACTTGACCTATGCAAATCTGGATTGGTACTTCTGGTATTGGTTATGGTTTCGTGGTTTTCTGGTACCAATCAAAACTAGGGTTTGACTTTCCAGAGAGTCTGGCCAATGAAAAGGTGCACTCAAGCTGCTAAAGGATGTGCTAGGGCAGGGCACACTTCCGTAGATAGTTTTTGGTCATAAATTCCTCTCCAATAAAAAACCCTAATTTCCTTGTATGACAACAATGATGTTTTTAGATACCTAGTGAAAGGTGCTCTATTCACTCAAGTTCTAATACCATGTTAAGTTTTAATGTTGTTATTAGGTTATTTTCAATTTACTAGAGCATTCCAAAACAACAACATAAAGAGGATCACTGAAAGAGACACAATCACAAGGTACACAACATTTTATCCTGGGAAACCCTCATGTGGGAGAAAACCCAGTAAAAACTTCCTCAATAATAGATTGCCAATACAATGCCAAGACTAAGACCAAACCACCAAGAATAAACTAGGACTGAGCATGTGCCTCTCTTCTCCTTCTTGCAACTGCAACTTCCTTCAAAAGATGTGCACTAGAAGTGTGAGTGAACAAGTGAGGCACCATCCTCACTTATAAATACTAGTGAGGAGGTGCTAGGGTTATGTCTCTTCACTTAGTAGGGCCGACTTCTTCCAAGAGTGGCTAAAACCAGTTTTTAAACCTTAGGGGCCGACTTTACAAATACCACCATATAAATATAGTTTGACGAATCCACAAAAGGGGATTTGGTCTTATACAATACTCGACATGATCAATCCACAAAATGAGATTTGATCTATAAGATAATAACTCAAATATAATTAAAATATTCTTCGAAGTTACAATATTTCAACAAGAGGGAGCTCACTACTCCCTAAAATCCTCAGCAGAATGGTGTAGCAGAAATAAAGAACCGATCCATTGAAGAATATGTTAAGGCAATGATGAATGACCATAATCTATCCATGTTTCTATGGGGAGAAGCAGCTATGACAATCGTATATGTTAAGAATAGAAGTCCTCATCGTATATTGAAGAACATGACTCCAGAAGAAGCCTTCACCGGAAAGAAGCCAAGCGTTGAACACTTGAGGATCTTTGGTTGTCCTGTCTATATTCATGTTCCCAAGGACAAAAGAAAGAAGTCGGAACTTTCAGGAAACAAGGGCATATTTGTTGGATATAGTGAGTCATCAAAAGCTTACAAAATCTATGTTCCATGTCAACAAAAGGTTGAAATCAACAGAGATGTGACTTTTAATGAAAAGTTTGCCTTCAGGAAATCTATAGAAGATTCCATGGATTCCAACGTTGAAGAAGAACATGAGGGTCCCAGGGAAGAAACTACATGTTCTCCAGAACATCCCAATGAAGAACCAGAACAACCACTTGAACCTGTGGAACCAAATATTGTACCTGAGACTAGAAAACGACTAACATGGCTCGAATCCACCCTAAAAGAAGCAAAAAGACATAAAGTTACCAGTGACACCTTCAGGGAAAGCAAGATGCCCAAAATCTTCTCTAGTTATGCGACACTTGTGACAAGTCTTGTCAATGCATAACCTTCCACCTTTGAAGAAGCAATCAAGAAGAAATAATGGAAGGAAGCTATGATGGAAGAATATCAATCTATCGTGAAAAATGATGTATGGGAAATTGTGCTTGGACCTGAAGGAAAGTCTGTAGTCACTTTCAAAATGGGTTTACAAGATAAAACATGTAGTAGATGGGAGTATCGATAAATACAAGGCAAGATTCGTGGCTAGAGGGTTCTCCCAACATGAGGGAGAAGACTATGATGAGACATTTGCTCCAGTTGCCATATACACCTCTATTAGAGCCATCATATCTCTTGCAACATCCATGGGTTGGAGTTTACATCAGATGGATGTAAAGACCACTTTTCTCAATGGAGTAATTGAGGAAGAAGTATACATAGAGCAACCTCAAGGTTTTGATGTACACACGAGAGAAACCCATGTATGCAAATTAAAGAAAGCCTTGTATGAACTCAAGCAAGCTCCAAGAGCTTGGTATGCACGAATTGACAATTACTTGACGAGACTTGCATTTTCCAAGAGCTATGTTGATCCAAACCTTTATTACAATGTTGTGAATGGTGCACTTGTGATCCTACTACTATATGTTGATGATTTGTTTCTGACAAGTGCAAAGCCTCTCATTATTCATTGTAAGAGGGAGTTAGCCTTTGAATTCGATATGAAGGATCTTGGTCTCATGCATTATTATTTGGGACTAAAAGTATGGCATAAGCGTGGTGAAATCTTCCCGGGGCAAGGGAAGTATGTTGTAAATATTCTTCAAAAGTTTGGGATGATGGATTGCAAATCCATGGCAACTCCCATGATGACAGATCTGAAGAAGCTGAGAGACTTTTATTTTGATCCAGAAGACTCGTTCCTATACCGAGAGTTGATTGGCTCATTGATGTATGTGGTTAATACCCAGCTGGACATTTGCTTTCTTGTGAACACATTGAGCCAGTTCCAAGTGGAACCTAGACATGAGCATTGGATAGTTGCAAAGTACATTTTGAGATATCTTCGTGGGACGCTAAATTATGGTTTGAGATATGCCTTAAACAGTGACATACAACTGCATGGATTTAGATTGGGCAGGGAATGTAGATGACAAAAATAGTACTTATGGTATATGTTTCAGTTTGGGCTCTGCTATGATATCATGGGCTAGCAGGAAACATAAGTCTGTTGCACTCAGCACTGCAGAAGCATAGTATATTGTAGCTTGTGATGCTTGTACAAAAGTAATATGGCTCCATAAGCTGATTCCTGGACTATTTGATTAGGTGTTGGATTCGACTGTGATATATTGTGATAATCAGAGTTGTGTGAATCTTTCAGAGAACCCCGTGTTCAATGACAGGTCGAAGCACATGGATATCAAGTACTATTTTATCTGTGATAAAGTCCAAAAGGGAGAAGTGATTCTCCAGTACATCTCCACCGATGAGCAGACAACTGGTATTTTGACAAAACCTCTGTCCAAGATAAAGTTTGCATACTTGAGGGACAAGCTGGGACTTATGGAGATACCCTCCCTTGTTTGAAAAGGAGAAGATGACTTCCTCGGTTAGGAGGGAGTGCTGATATATGGCATCATGGAATCTGGACCATTCTACATGTCCGAGCAATGCCCCAGATTCCATNAGTTCACAGTATTGGCCAGAGGGGGGAAATGGTCCAGGACAATCATTCTTACTGAGTTCATAGTAGTGACTAGAGTGGAAAGAATGCTCCTTGTAGCCCATGGCGTGGCTTTTAGCATATGTTGGGACAATCATTCTTCTTGTGTCACAGGCTGTGACCAGGATAGGAAGAATGGTCCCTATATCACTCTGTTGAGTGCGCTAAGTCCAACACATGACTTATTCAACATCATGCCCAATTAATCAGATGGAGTATGGCTTCGAGAGATGATGCAAACGATGATATATTTTGATGCCGGGATGCTACCAGATGGTACTAATAGTGATGGTGATGATCGTAACTTGATCTGTGTGATAATGAGATAGCCTATGTGGCTATGATGATGCTACCTATAGAATGGTATGCAAGACTATGTGAGCCTTACCCATACCATGTAAAATGGATAGATGTGTTTGAGACCATTACAGTTAATACCTCCCTAGCTAGGAGGGAGTGTTGATATTATGGTAACCGTAGGAGGTATTAACCTCCATATGTAACCTTTGACTAGAATAGAATATTCTAAAAGCAAGAGAAACCCTAAACGGATGCGTGAGAACCCTAGAAGACTAGTGAGCTCAATAAAATAAATAATATTAAAGTATTACCCTCCAAAAAGAGAAGTCGACCTAGACAGGTGACAAGAAGGACTATAAATAAGAGGCTCTTGAGCTCATTTGTACACACACTTCACTCAATCTCTCATAAAAGTATAACACAAGTTTGGAGCTACAGTTGCAAGAAAGGAAGGTGCATCTTTTGGGGTGATTCTTGGTCTCTCTCTCTAGCACTATCTAGCCTAAGATATGCGCCCTACCTTCTAGTATCTCTTGGCGGTATTCTTGGTGACATCTTGGAGTATATTGGTGGATTTCTTGAAGGTGCAAATTTGGGGAAGAAGTGCAACTACAACTGCTGCAATTGAGTATTGTTCTTGTTCTGTGGTTGTGGAGACTCTCTCTCTCTCTCTTGTGCGCTACCTTGGAGGAGGTACACTCTCCTTGTCTTGTGTTGTTGCTGCAGTTGGATGGTGTTTTCTAGTTCCATCTCATGCTACTGTTGTAGCTAGGGTTTATCTGTTGGTTCTAGTGTGGCTTTCTGGAATCATTATATCTAGCAAAGGTTAAGGTGCTCGGGGGTGGCTGCATGCCTATGGTTGGGTGACAATAGTGATATTGTCTATAGTTAAAACGAGCACATTGAATATTTTAACACGTTTCACACTCAATAGAATCAAAGCCTTATAAAATACTCAAAATAACAAAATAACGAATGTGATATTGATTCACTAGTGGAATCAATGGATTATCAAGCCATCCACGAGTGATCTAGTTTTGTTGTGGTGTATCTCACCCATAAGACAATGATTAGTACCAACACATAAAAGCGCATGATCTTATATTAGAAGAGTCGATCTCTTAAGACAAACCTTTTAGTGAATGACGGTTAATAATGGCATTATAGAGTTTCTCAAAGCCTTGGGAGGTTGACACACGACATAATAGGAGACAAACTACAAGTTCCTAGCAAACTTGGGAGGAAAAATCTTGATTAGGCCATACATTGAAGAAATCCTCCTAAAACAAAACGATGAACACATACTTACCTATGTACTAGGATGAAATGGAATTTAAGTCCATAAGTCAGTCACTTCACAATCACCATGAATGCCAACTACAACAAAACTCTACAAGGGTTAAGATTTGCTTTAACCCTAGATCCACATAAAACACAGGAAGACCATACTCCATTCACTGTCAATAGACATAAAACCTCATATGATACAAGTCAACATAGAAGAAAAGGGAGCAATGTTCCTCAAGTGGGTCTGCGAGCTCGAGGACAATATTAAGACCATTGCTAGCACCACGAGCAAGGTCAACTAAAAATGAAGCCATGCCAAAGCACTCCTCTATCTTTCTCTTAATGTCTTATGCAATGTCATCTATAAAACAACATAACATTCGACACCATGATCAATGTTTAACGAAAAGCATACAAAGCTTCTTACATATACCCATGTGGCCCATGTGGCTAATGGGATTTCAAGGAGCTTTGTTTACTTATGTGAGTTGAAACATGATTGAGGCACCATTCTTTTATGTAATGAAGACACAAAGTCCCCTTCCATTTGTGAATGGCAACCTAGTAGTCCTTGCTCATGGTAGGGTAACATTCTAGTCATACGAAACTGCACAAACTATTGAATATTGAAAATTTGTTGTTTCAATGTCATTGGGAAAACAAAGATTTCAAATTATTATTTTTAAATACCATTTAATAAAGAATTTTTAATTAATATCAATTAACAAATATCAATATCGTTAGTCATACGATACTACCCACTCTTGAATATTGGAAATTTGTTGTTTCAATGCCATTTTGAAAACAAAGATTTCCAATTATTATTTTTAAATACCATTTAATAAAGAATTTTTCATTAATACGAATTGACATTTTTTTTAGAAAAAAATATACTCAATATCAATATCGTTATTGACTCAAGGTAAAATGGGGCAAGGGCTCCCATGGATTTGCCGGGAATCATTATACAAGCATAAACATTCACAGGAGCATAAGAAGATTCGACATGCCAACGGATGATGATTGGTTTAGGGTCAGATTTGCTTCGTTTAATCCTCCGCTATAAACAGGCTAGATCAACAATTCTCAATAATAATACTAAAAAACGAAGTTTCGGGTAAGAAATTTTAATGAAGAAGGCGGTAGAGCGGAGACTTGTGTTCAGAAGATAGCTGACAGGAGCTCGTTGCTCGAGGTAATTGTTTTTCTTCTAAAGAAACAACGGCGGCCCAAATTATGAAAGGAACGGTTGTCCCGAGAATGAGAATATGCAAGAAAATGTCTAAATCATGAATATGATGTTCTTCCATACATTAGAATTAGCAAATCGAGAATACGAGAAAATTCATTACGACTACTACACTGACACACGGGGGCTTGGAAGCCGATCCACTCATCCACAACTACATCCGTCCATTATTCTACGAGTAATACAGACAACACGTTCATGGTGCGAGGAATTCCGGCAGCCCCCCTGCAACGCCTAGTGCCAAGTTGAAGAAGAGGAAGTGTTAGTGTTGGACCGAGAAGCGTAGGGAGTGGCGCCATGTTTCTCCGATGGAGAAGGGTAGGAGAACCGGTCACGGCAGCCAATTGCATATCCCGGACCTGGAAAATCAAAGGCAGATCACCTCAAAACCCCAATAGCAATAGAGCAGCTGCAGGGCTTTTGCAGGAAGGAGGAGGCGAAGAAGAGAGCAACGTGCAGGCTTCTGCGCAGGACAATTATTATTTCAGCAGCTTCAACCGTCCGCTGCCATTTTCGCCGAGGTTCAGCTACTGCGTGCATCTCGGCACAATCGCGGAGAAATCCGCGCGGCCGAAGCGGAGAGAAGCCCTAGGGTTTCAAGAGCGCAGCAAATGGGAGGGCGGCCGCGACGATTTGCCGATCCGGCAGGTCAAATCCGACGGGAATTGCCCTCACTGCGGGAAACAGATGACGATTTATTTTTCGACATCTCCGCGTCTCAATATTTTGCCTGGAAAACCCACGCTTACCGGGCGGTCGGACAAGGGCAAGGGCTTCGATGCAGTAAATCTCTGTCCCAATTGCAAAATGGTATATTATTTCCATCCTCTCAAATTGGCTCCACTACAGGGGGATTTCTTTGAAGTAGGCGTACTTAATGGTTATACTGGTAATCGTTATAGTAGGAGGAAGAATGTGAAGGACGAGGACATTGAAAATTGCACTAGTAGTAGAGAAGGGGGCAGCAGGGGCAACTGCGAGGGCGATTTTGTGGATACAAATAATGGCAGCAATGTGCAGCCCTCTTTCTGGGAAACCTTGCGGTCTCGTGGAGACTCTTACGGTGACCCTCCAGAGCATTGGCAGCCTCCTGGGAACGGACTTGCTATACCGCCTGCCGTTGCGCTTCAGTCGCCGCCCGGTCCTCCTTACCCACCCAACATTAATCTGATCCGTTCCCATCTGGGGAGCGGAGGGGGAGGTGGTGACAGCTCTGGTGGATCTGCTGGAGGAGGATTTGGTTCCCGAGATGGTTGGGGCGGGTCCAATTTGGGGAAGGATTTGCCGACTCCTCGAGAGATTTGCAAGGGGCTCGACAAGTTTGTTGTCGGACAGGAACGGGCGAAAAAGGTTTGATTTTTCTTGGTCATCAAACTTCTTTATTCGGAGAGTTTAAATGTCAGCAAATGCAGGATATTAATACAAATATTACGGGTTAGTCTTTTTATTTTTCCTATTAGTGCGGCACATATGATTTTACAATTGTTGCTGCAGTTTAGAAAACCATCTGTTCGATGTATCGCATATAAGTAATGGAGTTTCCATATGTTCTGTAACTTGCATACGCCAATCAGCTTGCAATTTAATGTTTTTGACTTTTGTCCTGCTAGTTTTGCTCGCTGTTTTTTTCTACTTTTCAAAATTTATGGCTGGTTGCAGCTTAATAAATAAAATAATATGCGGATTCTTGTATTGGGCCTCCACACCTAGATGCCTATAATTGCTACATTGCAACATCAGGGTTTTAAGATGCTGTTGATCACAATAACATAATGGAAGAATATAACTTGTAGCTATAATTTGTTAGCCTGTGACTCCCTATACGATCATGAAGTCCTACACCACTCGCATATAAGCAATTGAGTTTCCAACTTTCCATATGTTCTGTAACTTGCATATGCCAATCAGCTTGCAATTTAATGTTTTTGACTTTTGTCCTGCTAGTTTTGCCCGCTGTTTTTTTATACTTTTCAAAATTTATGGCTGGTTGCAGCTTAATAAATAAAATAATATGCCTATTCTTGTATAGTGCCTCCACACCTAGATGCCTATAATTGCTACATTGCAACATCAGGGTTTTAAGATGCTGTTGATCACAGCAACATAATGGAAGAATATAAATTGTAGCTATAATTTGTTAGCATGTGACTCCCTATACGTTCATGAAGTCCTACACAACTTTTATGTATTTCACATTACGGTATATAGTTTTTATCGTAAGTGTGTATTAGTCTTTAGATCCTATTTTGTCTCCTCTTTGCTTTATCTCTTGATGAGGTGTAGGTGTGAGAGTCGATCTAGTTTGTGAGGTGGTTTCATTCACGTACTATAAAATTGTATCATTGGAATGAATATTGTGAATAGAAGAATATGACTTAAAGCCTTTTCGCCAAGTTCTTGTGTATGGTCTTGTGTTTTATTTCTCAACATGGTATCAGAGCTTCCTTGAGTTCTAAGGGGCTTGGTAATTCCATGGTAGTTTTTCATGGATGGTGAGGAATTCAAGATCCATGGTAGTGATCCATGATAGAATAATGATGCTGTCTACACCAACATAATGCTGATCTACATCAATTTGGACACGCAATGGCGAAGATAAGATCATAGATCGCTCATTTAAAAAAAAATTAAGGTGCAAATTCTTTTTAATATATTTTTGAGATTTATTCATTGCATGTTGAATATGGGAGCTCTTTAGTTTTAAGAGCCTCTTTATAGCTGCTCAATGATATGTTCAAAATTGTGAATTAAAAATTGGACATGAGCTTTGTTCGAACATATGATAAAAATCTGTCATTATAGATCTAATCAACACTTCATGCATCTCTAGTTTGAGGTAGCGATTGTGGTAGCTTAGCCTTGTAATCTGTCTATTGCCATTTATTTCAAACAGATATGCACCGACCATAGATTTGCTAGTGATCTGCATGCCCTCATTTTTTAGAATTTTAAGGGCAAAATAGACTAGCTAAGAACAGAAAAAATAATTTTAATTCTATTTTATTACTATAGTTCTATATCAGCAATATACTCAAAAACTAATAACAGAAATTTTAGATCTTTACCTTAACAAAACAAAGAACAGATATACCTGAGGTGTTTGTTGTTATCCTCTTTTCTGTATGCTCAGAAAAAGCTATAAGGGTCATGGATCAAACCCTCAGGGGTAGATCTCATCATGAACTTTTAAACAATTTTGCCAAGAAGAACTTTAGGGTGAAATCAGAAAACTGACCCAGCATGCCAAACA
The DNA here is from genome assembly GCA_032191745.1 of Picea mariana. Lineage (NCBI taxonomy): Eukaryota > Viridiplantae > Streptophyta > Pinopsida > Pinales > Pinaceae > Picea > Picea mariana. The sequence goes on along the minus strand of JASDQU010503394.1, from coordinate 8,113 downwards.
TCAAGTAAGAGGACTGAAACAAGGACACTACTGTCCAAACTAGTGGCTGAAAAAGGATGCCACCAACAGCCTTAACAAATCTGTCCAAGAATGTGAAACTGCTACAGCAAAAGACTGAAATAAATAGCAATTATATGGCTGCCTCATCCAACCCAGATTAGGGTACTAAAGCTGTAAGGTAGGGCAGCCTACAGGTGGCACCAGCAAGCAGCATACACAGGTGGCAGCAAGCAGCA
>JASDQU010503393.1:72079-82164 GCA_032191745.1 Picea mariana | reverse complement strand
CCACTGGTAAACTATCCAGTTGTTTTCGGGGTTTTAACAAACACTTAGTTTGTTTGAGAGACTCAGAAACAGCTAAATCATGCAATAAATCGTGGATTTTGCAAAGTTTTACTGTCTCATCCCCACCAACTCTTGAAACTTCGATAAGGCATCGATCAATAAGCTCCTCTATGTACAAACGACCTGCATCGTATGCGTCTTCTGCTACAACCACTTGGGAAGAAACAAGTCCTTGAGCAATCCACATATGCACTATTTTTTGGCAGTCTATTTCAATACCTTTTGGAAAAACAGAGAAGTAAAGAAAACAAGGTTTCAGATCTTCATGCAAAGCCTCGTAGCTTAACCTTAGAGAAGGCAAAACCATGTTGTTCATTGCGCTGAGATCATTTAGACGACTCAAAGCCTGTTCCCAGTAAGTAGGAAGCCATCTTACTTTTGCCATAGATGCTCCTATTGTTTTGATGGCCAACGGCAATCCACCACATTTTTCTAAAATAGGATGGCAGTCCACGTTTTTCAGCTCCTCTGGAAGACGGTGGTTGGGGAAGGCATGATTGCAGAACAATTTCCAGCTGTTTTCTTCTGATAAATAATCCATCTTGTGTATGTAAGCATCTCCAAAACTTTCTGCAACTTTCCTGTGACGGCTTGTGATCACAATATTATGTTTCCTTTGGACTAGAGAACCAATAATCTCAAGTAGAGCATGCCCAATATCCCACATGTCATCTAAAACAAACAGACAACGCTTTCCATCTAAAGCAGCAATGGAATCAATCCCTATTTCCTTGAGCACATTCTTATCATCCGATTTCTGCGATACTACCACCCAAAAGAGACGCTCAAACTGTTTTTCGACCCTCTGGCTCTTAAAAACGCTTTGGACCAGAAGAGTTTTGCCTTTCCCTCCCATGCCGATAACGGCAATTACTCGAGGGCCGTCTTCCTTCAATAGTAAATCAGTAATCTTCTGAATGTCATTTTCCATGCCCACAGGCGGCAACTCTTTATTTGCATTCGATCTTTGTCGAGCCTGATATTGTCCATCAACACGGGCATTGAGATCAAGTACAGAGCCAACATATTTAATATATTTGGCACTTACGTGTATCTTTATTATTCTCTCATTTAACTTCTTAATCTTGCCGCCCATCTTATAGCGGAATATCGGGTTGCAGAAGCTCCCGGCTGCTCGGCATTCCTCCACTATGTCAACAGCGTCGTCCAGAAAATCCTCAAGTTTCTCAAGCCAGTTGCACAATGAAGTGGAGCTCCTGTTACCTCCAGCGTCCTTCAACAGGGACTTAATGGATTCAAGCTCGTCACATAGGGAGTCAAAATCCTTTCCGAAACTACTAACTAGCGACGCCTCTTCTAACAAATATTGAGCGACCATTGAAGTCAATTTTTCTATAAGCGAACCAACAACCGCTGTTCCTGCCATGTTTCCTTCCCTCCGATCACTTCTTCTCACCTCTCCGTCCTACTCTTCTTACGTCTTGGGTTTTTGGTGTGAACTCTGCGTTTAAGTCACAAGATGATCTAATCTTTATATGTAGGAAGGAAGGGATAATCCTCAAGTCACAAGGTAATCTAATCTATATATTTAGGAAGGAATAATCTTAAAAGCCACTGGTTAATCTAATCTTTATATTAGTAAAGGAAGGAATAATCTTACAAGTCACAAGGTAGTCTAATCTTTATTATATTTGGGAAGGAAAGAAGGAATAATCTTACCTTCATCCTTAAGTTTAAAGGGTCATGTGCCTAGGGAAGAATCTTATCTTCCTTATGTCCCATTTTATGTTGACACATAAAATGGGAAATTCTCATTTCACATCACCAAAGCTTTATGTGGAGCGCTAATTAGAATTATTGGAGATCAAAGCCGCAAGAAAACAGAACCTAACCTTGAAAAAGAGATAGATTATTATTCCATATCAAAGATTAAAGAAAAAGAGAACCTTAGAATAAGTGGGGACTGAACAAGGTATGGCCCCGAGCATATGTGATTTTAAAGCTACAAACCATAACAAGAATAAGAACGGAGTAATAATTATTCTTTATAAAAGATTGATTAATGATGTAAGGATTCTATAAACATTACTTTTCCAAAATAATTATTATGGTTAATTATGTGATTAATTCAAATAAAGTTTTCATTTAGCATTAGAACATGACAAACCTTAGACCTCTATATAATCTAAGTCTGGAGTCCCGAAGTCCTTTCAAGTGCGAAGTGTCTTTCAATCGCCAAAGAAGATATTATCGATTTTAAGATGACCTCCTATTTTAGTTATTCGAACCCACTTTAACATGCACATCCTGAACTCCCTTTGATGTTCCGCTTCACTGGTTCTAGTAACTGTTTAATGAGGGCTTTTATACCAACCCCACATCCATTACATTAGGAGACAATGATATTAATTTGAGTTACTTTTTGTATCCTACACATTGTCCATGAAAATAATAAATTTAAATTGTTTGACAAAGTGCGCACAAGAGATAGGGTGAATACTTCTAAGATAATACCCAAACCACCCAAATTTAGTTGAACCTTCTTTCCCTTTAAAGTTGAGGAAATCCATGCCTTTCAACCAATTTGGAATGAGAGTAAGAAATAACTATTGGATTTTTTAAAGCCACGGATTAATTCTGCAACAGAAAACCAAAGAAAAAACATACACAGATTTAATCACACAGGAGACAATAGTTTACGTGGTAAAACCCTCCTTCACCTCATGAGGGAAACATTCATGGGACAATAGCAACGACATTCTTATTCTTCAATAAATCGGGGATTACAACCAGCAGCCTGGAGAGGGCTTGAAGCCCCTTGTTCAATATTTGTCTATCAGGCACACATATTTAAACAATTCTCCCATGGTTACAATGAAACTAATTCATTAATTATACATTCTAACTTAGGTTGCCTTATCTCAATCAAAAGCTGAATAATAGGATCTAGATCCACATCCTGTGGGGATTTGTTGTCACCATTTCAACAATCTCCACCTTGACAACAATTTGCCTGATGCCTTGTCCAATTTGATTCATCACCTTCAAGAGAAGAAAATCACGACTACAACTTCTCTTAAATACTGGTTCCAAAAAACATGTCTGCACAACTTGCTCGAATATGGACCACTCCACCTCCATTAGTAACATGTCTTACAAAGTGATACCATGTCCAATTTAGGTAAGCTAAACTATGTGTCAAATGCACAAGGCTTTGACTACCATAGAAAACAAAACCTGCACTTTGTCCAAACTAACCCAATGGTCCCTTTATACTCATAAAAGACAAAACCTGAAGTAGATCTTTTTTTTTGTCCAAATCCTCCTACAAAATCTGAATTATTTGAGACAAAAAACATTGAAACCACTATAGATGATACATGTGCCTATAAGATACCGAAGCACCCAATTTCATTGCTTTACCTGGATTTGTCATGTGACCACTGACAACACCAACTACATGTGAAATGTCTGATACTTGAACATATCAAACATTTCCATCGCACAATTTATACTTCCAACTAGCATACAATACATGAGACACAACCTTTTCTTCCATATTACAAGGATATACACCTGAAGAAAAACAAATGGAAAGCCAAAGGGATATTTTCCAGTTTCACATTATTCATGCCAAATTTCTTGAGTATCTTTTTCCTTATACTGCAACTGTGATAACCGAAGCTTACCATCTTTCCTGTCTCTATGTATTTCCATGCCCAAGATTTGTTTTTGCTACTCCTTGATCCTTCACCACGAACATCATTGCCAACAGAGCCAACCTGTTGATCTTAACCATGCCTTTACTTCAAAAACATATCATCAGCAATCTAAACACCAAGATAATGAATGTACCATAAACACAATGGTTAAATTCATTTCTTGTAAAACTTGGCTCACCATGAAGGAATCACCCATCTTGTACCAATGCCTGATGCGCATTTCAGGCCATACAAGGACTACCTGAGCTTGCAAACAAATCTTCTGTTGCGATCCTGAAAAAACCCTTCTGGTTGTTCGATATACATATCTCCTCATGCAAATCTCCATAAAAACTTGTCTTAGCATATAACTACAACAACTAGTGCCAACACTACATAAATAGAGAAAAGATTAACAACTGATGATAATATTTTGTGGAAATCAATGCCTTCCAAATACCTTTTCTGCTATCAGTCATGCTTTATTCCTTTCATCTTTTACTATGTCTGATTTGAGAAGAAATCCATCAAACACTATCTCTGTTAATGACGATCTATATCCTTTGACATTGTCATTATAACAAACAAATATCTACATGTTTGATCTGGATCCTACTTAGAATGCCGACGAGAGCATGAACATAACAATCACGCAATTTCAAAAAATGAGTAATCACAAGAGAAGACCTGTTCAATATACCTCTTCTAGAATATTCCAACCTTTTGCAACTAATGGTGACCGATTGTCCAGATAATACTTAACTTCTTTTGACCACAACTCATGTTGCAACTTGGCATTACTAAAGATGCCATTCGACCCCAAATGTCCTGCAATAATTTCCAAAATTCCAAGGAATATGAACCTGCCCCCATCATGTGTTCTCAAACCCTTGATTTAACCTATCAATACTTAAACAGATCAACCTTTCTATTGACCCAAATTTTTGACTAGGGCACCTTCAATGCTCCACCTCAAACAGAGTATTCGAAACCTTGACCAAATCTAGCCAAGAATGCCAAATGAGCTTTTCACTGCTCACCTCCAAGCCACTTTACAATGGAGTTTCATGACATGCTCCATGACATGCATGACATGACTGAGCCCTTAAACATGCTCCATGACATGCAATTCTATGGACACCATACCACATGCAACCAATAATCATGGGCCCTAAACCCACAACTGTAGACCTATGTACAAGGTTTTAATTCATGACTCATTCCCCCCACCCTTCTTTAGTATACCTAAATCTATGTCTAGACTTTTCATAGGCGACTTAACAAAACCAGAGGTATGCATGCCTAACTAGGTCTTACAACAATATGCCCAATTACATGTAACCAAAAAATACAACTCCATAAGAAAAAATAATTGCCATTTACATTTACATTTACCATCCTGTTGTCAATTCTACCTCCTAAATCAAAATTCCACCTTTTACTCGCCTTTTATTAAAAATAAATTAAAATTCACCTTTACTTTAATTCCAAAGTAAATCCTACAGGTTTAATTCCTCCACCTTTAATAAAAGAAGGTTTTAAACATTCACCTTGTGACCCTTTAAAAAAAAAAAATCTTTTAAAAAAATATTCACTTTTATTTTAATTCCTCCACCATTTTTGAATGTTTTAACATTCACCTCACGACCCTTCAACTTTAAAAGTCAACCTTTTATAATTTAATTTTTTTTCAAAAGACCATGCGTGAATATTTTTAAGGAGCCGCCGCACCTCCTGTCATGGTTGGCTTGCAGAAATTTGGGAGCCGCCGCACCTCACGACATAGCTTGCTTGAGGAAATGTGAAAAATTACCCGTGGAGTCGTCGCACCTCTCGTTATGCCTGGCCTACGGAAATCTTGAATTTTACCTGCGCGTGAAGTGTGCACTAGTGGTCACCACGACCTTCGAGAGGAGAGACCTGCAGAAATTTGGACATTGACGTGCCCTCTCTTTTAATTCGAAAACTTGATATTTATTGGTCTCAAGGATCTCCAACCAGAAATGCTTTGATACAACTTGTTGGATTTTTTAAAGACACAAATTAATTCAGCAATATAAAACCAAAGAAAAGACATACACAGATTCAATCACATGAGAGAAAATAGTTTACGTGGTAAAACCCTCCTTCACCTCATGAGGGAAACATCCACGGGACAATGGCAACGACATTCTTATTCTTCAATAAATCGAAGATTACAACCAACAGCCTGGAGAGGGCTTGAAGCTCCTTGCTCAATATTTGTCTCTCAAACACACATATTTAAACAATTCTCCCACGGTTACAGTGAAACTAATTCATTAATTATACATTCTAACTTAGGTTGCCTTATCTCAACCAAAAGATGAATAATAGGATCTAGATCCACATCCCGTGGGGATTTTTTGTCACCATTTCAACAATAACCACTTCCTTAACTTGAAATGAAAGGAAGAAATAAAGTTACCTTCTTTTACTTTTAAGGCAAGGATAACCTTGGCTTTATACATTGAATACTTGGAAAGGGATTCCGGAAAGGAATGAGGGTTAATAAATTGTAAAAAGAAAGGGATAGGAGGAGTTGTTAGTTTTTGAATGAGTTTTCCGACTATAAATAGTTTACTATTGAACATGCTGCGTCCAACAAATACTTCTTGTATAACATTATGTGTAACTACTTTACCAACATTACTTTTCCCAGATAATGCGACTAATTCAAATAAAGCAAAACGAATAAAGCATTAGAGCCACAGAAAACCTCAGATCTCTACATAATCCAAGTGTAAAGTCTCTTCAAGTGTGCAATCCAAGTGCAAAGTCTCTTACAACGGTTAAAGAATAGATCGTTGATTTTATGATGATATCCTATATTAGTTACGACTTTATGTTCATCCTTCCTATGAGGCCAAAAGTAGCAGATGCTTCTTTTGGCCTAGTCTTGCATACCCATCCCAATTCCCGTTTATGTTCCCCTTCACTCATTCTAGTAACTATTAACGTTGTAATGTGGGCTTTCATACCAACCTCATGTCCATTACTTTGGGAAACAATGGTATTAAATCGAGTTACTTTTTATGTCCTACACATTGCCCAATGAAAATAATAGATTTGAATTGTTTGACAATGTGTGCTCAAGAGATAGTGTGACTATTTTAAGATGATAATTGAACCATCCAATTTTAGTTGAACCCATGGTTTCAATAGCTATTAATTTTCTTGAAATTCTATTGGGTATTGAATTTCCTACTCAACAACGATGTTTTCTTATGAGACCCATTTTAGACCCCAAATTTTGTCTAATTGAGAACTGGTGGATCATGAAAGAAGATCAAAGATACGAGTTACTAAATATAGGAACACGTTGAGAGAAGAGTTATATGCATCTATTTTATTGTGTGGATGGTTGCAAGTTGGCATTGGCCCAAGCTTGTTTTAGTTAATATGAAATACTTTGAATTGTTTTAGTTTGAGTTGGTTAAGTAGTGTTGTGGGAATTTTTCCTAAGATTTTGACTAAGGAGGATTATGTTTGAAATAAATTCCTTCAATCCTATGGTTGTATTGATGTTGATTCTAGAGTTTATTCACTAAAATGTATTATTGATGTTGATTCTAGAGTTTATTCACTAAAATGTATTATTGATGTTGATAATATTTTTTTTATAAACTACGTTTATGAGATATGTTAATGGAATGACCTTCTACGATGTTGTTGGAAGTTGAATCAAACATGTTTTAAAATGTTATTGTGAAAAGGATATGATATTTGGGTTGTCACTTTTATTATCTTGTTTGTGCACTCGAAGACATGAACCTTATAGTTTCATCATATGGTATTACATTAGGGGGATATTGCGATGGAGACAAACTACACAAGGAGAGTGTTAAGTGGAGCAACAAGTTGTTGAAGAAAGAGCTAATTCCAAAAAAAGAAATATTGGGTAGAGTTTGTGATGTCCCGTTCCCAAGAGTAGGCCAACAAGGAGTGACTTAGTAGTTTATTTGTTCCTGTATACTATAATCATACACACACAGAGAACACAAGGAGAAACAAGGGATAATTGGTGGCTAAATGATGAATTAAGCAAAAAAAACATAGGAAATGTCACTTAAGCCTAAGCCAATGGAGAAATAGAATGAAAAGGTGTTAAGGGGGGGACTTAATTAATTAATTACTCACCTTAGGAGGAAAAACGCCTAACTTAAGTGAGGTCAATGGTGAATTAGATTGGGAACAATATAAAGGGAGAAAATTGACCTAATTCCTCACTATGTTATGTTATGATTTGATGTTGAGAGAGTTCCAAGAGGAGGAGGAGATTCAACCTTCTACTGTTTTGTGGATTTCTGGAGGAAACCACCACCATTGATCGGTTTCAGTGTTGAGAGACACACCCTATCCTATTGGAGATACCATCTAGGTATTTCACCATGCGATTCAGGGATATCCAATTTGCAATGTCACGTAGCTCAACCAGTGAGGGCGCAACGTTAGAGAGAGGGTTTGTGTAGTTGCACGTGATCAGATCTTGTATTGAATATCCCTTCCGAACCAGTTGAGATCCAGCCAGGGTGCATAGTTTGAGCCACCTGTCATCATATTTTGACAGTGTAATCCTTCAGGGTGCAACAATCAACCATACAGTGCACAACTCTTAAGGAAGGACAGTTGGGGTTCTAGATGGAGTTTCGGATCAGATTCGAGGAAACCCCTCCAACATAGTTCAACATTATTCAGGGCGTACATTTTGAGACATATAGAAACAGATTTTGTTGGTGGAATCATTAGGGCTCACTCAGAGATCCCAGGAGGTGCACAGACCCCCAAGGGGTGAGATCCAAAGATTTAGAGGGAAGATCTTTCGTCTGAAAGTCACTAGGATCAGCCTAAAGGCCAGGACACTTTTGTTGATACAATTTCCAGCTCATTCTGATGGTTATAGCCTTCATGACGATTTTTCCACTTTGTAGCGATTACCGTGCTTCTCCAGAACTACAGATTTTGTCGATCTATCTATGCATGCATAAGATATGCCTTCATCTTCAAATCACGAGTATTTTATGTTATCTTCTTGTATTCCAGTGACAATCCATGAGATCTAACTAAGGAATATTTTCTATATTTCTAGTATATCATTGTATTTTCCTTCTTAATCTCATAATACATCTTATTGGGAGGTTGTTGTTCCTTATTTCCACATGCATCGTATATATATTGTTTAAACCATAATGTATGACACACACATGCGACAATCATAAGGAATCTCAAACACATAACTTAAATGCATCTAGAAACCCCCAAAGTATCATTTTTGAAAGACAAAACGCATCCAGAAACCCCTAGAGTATTAGATCTGAGAGACAAAACACTAGATCAATAGTAGATATCTAGATCAACTGGATCGGGGATATTTAAAATTTGTCTAAGGAAGAGAGGCATGATGATTGGGTAGATTTTGTTTACATCCATAAAAAAATATTGCAAGAAAGTACAAGGAATATAACAAATTAAAGAAGCTTATGGGTTAGAAGAGGTAGAGGTAGACCTCATAATGATGAGAATGATCATGTTTTGGAGATGTTGAAAAACATGTTGATGCAATTACAAAACAAGAGATATCCCAAAATAAAGGAATATCTGAAAATGTGAATGATGAGAGTGAATATGAATGGGATCATGAGGTTCTTGAAGAGAAGGAAAAACAAGATCATGAAGAAAGGATGATAGAAGACATGATGAGATTGGGAGAAAAGAAGTTATGGAATAATATTATGTTTTTGGGGAATTCAAACTTTGATCATTTGATGGATTGGATTAGGGATGTGCAACAATATTTTGACAATGGTTAAATTGAATATTCCAAGTGAGTGAATTTTGCATGCAGAAGGTTGAAAGGGAATGCATCCACATGGTGGGATAATTTGTAGTTAGACATATGAAGAACATGGACGGACACGATCAAGATGTGGGATAATATGGTTGCAAAATTGCGACAGCTTATATGAATTGTGATTAACTTTTGTTTATGCATAACATGTTATAAAGATCAAAGTAGAAAAATATATCTATAGATGAATAAACTACATAATACTATCGAGTGGTGATTAGAGATGGTCTTAGAAAAGACAATGAGGAAAAGGTTGGTATGTATGTGGATGGTTTGAAAATATATATTCAAAAATAATTTGAGATGGTGGAGGTGCACTACATAAATGAGGCTTATATTTTAGCCTAGAAGACAAAGAGGTATATGTTCAGATTGTATCAACATGTGAAAGATGGAGGGGATGAAGGTGAATAAAAAAAATGTGAATGAATAGAGGATTACAAGGATAAGTTGGAAGTAAGATCAGTGAAAGAAGAACCCCAAGTTTATGGGGAGAA
>JASDQU010503393.1:56556-72059 GCA_032191745.1 Picea mariana | reverse complement strand
AGAAGAGGTAGAGGTAGACCTCATAATGATGAGAATGATCATGTTTTGGAGATGTTGAAAAACATGTTGATGCAATTACAAAACAAGAGATATCCCAAAATAAAGGAATATCTGAAAATGTGAATGATGAGAGTGAATATGAATGGGATCATGAGGTTCTTGAAGAGAAGGAAAAACAAGATCATGAAGAAAGGATGATAGAAGACATGATGAGATTGGGAGAAAAGAAGTTATGGAATAATATTATGTTTTTGGGGAATTCAAACTTTGATCATTTGATGGATTGGATTAGGGATGTGCAACAATATTTTGACAATGGTTAAATTGAATATTCCAAGTGAGTGAATTTTGCATGCAGAAGGTTGAAAGGGAATGCATCCACATGGTGGGATAATTTGTAGTTAGACATATGAAGAACATGGACGGACACGATCAAGATGTGGGATAATATGGTTGCAAAATTGCGACAGCTTATATGAATTGTGATTAACTTTTGTTTATGCATAACATGTTATAAAGATCAAAGTAGAAAAATATATCTATAGATGAATAAACTACATAATACTATCGAGTGGTGATTAGAGATGGTCTTAGAAAAGACAATGAGGAAAAGGTTGGTATGTATGTGGATGGTTTGAAAATATATATTCAAAAATAATTTGAGATGGTGGAGGTGCACTACATAAATGAGGCTTATATTTTAGCCTAGAAGACAAAGAGGTATATGTTCAGATTGTATCAACATGTGAAAGATGGAGGGGATGAAGGTGAATAAAAAAAATGTGAATGAATAGAGGATTACAAGGATAAGTTGGAAGTAAGATCAGTGAAAGAAGAACCCCAAGTTTATGGGGAGAACAATAAATATGGGTATGGAAAGGTTGTGATTGATTGCGTTTCATAAAATATGAAGTTGAAGAATGTTATTATTCATACATTCCTAAAGAAATAGAGGAGGATCGTAAGGTACCAGATCTATTATAATAGAAAAAAACATAAATACTACGGAGAATAACAACATAACAACTCAATATATGAAACCACAATTGTTATCGGACAAATCGGTAGGTGGGGACACTAATATATCTCCCTAGATCCACCTGGATTTAGAACAAAACAGGATAGGACACGACTCTTTCCCTAAGTTGTAATCATTGAATCTACTAATAGGAAGGAATAAGTGACATACCTTTATATCGCTTCCTTAGGTCTCTGTTGTTCCCGCTTTGCTCCGGTGCTCTCGTGAATTCAAGTCCAAGACAACACAAACCAACCAAAGTGAAGATAACAAAGCATATTCAATTTCAACTTATGCATATGATCAAGGAATTACACAATAAAGTAAGAGTGACTTTATGGGAAAGGGACATGTTGTTGTATCATATTAATTGAAAGTAGAAGATACAACCTGATCGCATTGATGTTGCAAGCTTCCTTTCAGTGACCCTTGGTTCCAACACACACAATTGCTCTGTACTTGCATGAAGAAGATCCAATTCCTCTTGATAGACCAAATAGAGCCTTCAAGCTTCTGCCCAAACAGGGTTCTTCACACAATTCTTTCACCAATTCTTCATTCAATATTGCTTAACCTTTTCCATGAGAAACCTTTCAATATAGAGGAGAAGGAGAGATGGTTACATGGATGAGGATGATCCCATCAAATCTGAGAAGTCATTAGAATGAAAACCATGCAAATGCCAACTCATTTTCTAAAAGATTCCCTTCTAGAACCCTCGAGACCTCTTCTCCTTTCCAAGATTAAAAATAGGTTCGCACCCTATATATGGAGTAGACTGTGAGAATTTCGCACCCTAAGTGTGGGTGGCCTGCGAGAATGAGGGATTCTCACACCCTAGACCATAAGTAGCCTGCAAAATCATCTTAAAAATATGTTTTTGGAAGAAGACAACAATCATTTTTCTCAGGCAAAAAGTCCTTGTTGGGAGCCTGAATACATCATTGTTGAAACATCACCAGAGTGACCAAAATCATGTGTAACGACAACACCAAAATAATACCTTATTGATAGGAAAAAATGTTCACTTGCCTCTTTGAGGGGGAAACCTCCAGTAGAGAAACGATCTATTAAAATAATTCTCAAGACAAAAATTCGCATTCCCTCGACTCCTATTTATACTAAATCTATCTACCCAAAAGAATAATCTAGAGGAAGATCCTTCTAGAAGTGGAAGCTTCTATTAGGTATTCTTAGATTTGACTTCTTCTTCCTTATTAATATCATCCTTTATTACATGGAAACCATATTATTCTACCTATGTTAGGGGTTAGGGAGGTTAGGTCCCTAAAATCCCCTCCCCCTTGAAGAACAACCTTGTCCTCAAGGCTTGAGATGAAGAAATTGTTGTATAATGGAGTCCAAATCCCAAGTGGTGTCTTCTGGAGTTGTATATTTCCAATGGACTAACACTTCCTTGATGGTGCTTCGACGGAGACGACGCTCGTGTTGGTCCAAGAGTGCTTGTGGCTGCAACTAGATGGAACCTTCTTCATCTAAATCAGGGAGACTGGTTTAAGTTTGGAACTTATTTCCAATCACCTTTTATAAGTAGGAGACATGAAAAAAATGATGGATCTTAGAATTACTGGGTAGAGATAATTCGTAGGTCACCAATCCCACTTGCTTTATCACTATATAAGGACCATAAAATTTGGGAGTAAGTTTATGATAGTGTTCAACTTTGACTAAATTCTTCTTATAAGGTTGTAGTCAAAGAAACACTTGGTCCCCTTTATCAAATTGACGTTCATAATGACCTTGATCTTCTTGTTGCTTCATGCGATTCTGATCCATGACCAAATTTTCTTTTAGGGCATGAGGAATAGCCTTTCGTACTGTATATTTGTTTTCAACCTCTTGAACCTTCGAAACACCTGGCATGTATGAGAGAACTGATGGTGGCTTTTGGTTGTATACTACTTCAAAAGGAGTCATGCGAGTAGCTGTATGGTAAGATGTGTTGTAACACTATTCATCTAGGGGTAATCATTGAGCTCATTGATTTTTCCTTTCAGATGCAAAACACCTAAAATATGTTTCCAAACACTTACTGAAAACTTCAGTTTAGCCATCCTTTTGTGGATGATATGTTTTGCTGAGATGAAATTGGGTGCCCTGTAGCTTGAAAAATCCTTTCCAAACATTGTTGGTGAAAGTGGGATCTCTGTTAGAGACAATAGAATGAGGCATGCCATGAATCTTGAATATATTATCCATGAATATTTGAGCCATTGTGGATGCGGTGAATGGGTGTTGAAGAGCACATAAATGAACATATTTGGAAAGACAATCAATGAACACCATCATGACTAAATTATTTCCCGATTTAGGTAAGCCAAGAATGAAATCCATAGAAATATCTCACCAAATAGCAGCGGAGATCAGAATTAGTTGGAGTTTTATAGGAGATTTGTCGGTTTATCCCTTGTTGCATTGACAAATCTCACATTTAGTCATAAAGGTGAAGACGTCCTGTTTCATACCATCCCAGAAAAAAAAATGTTTGACCCGGTCATAGGTTTTTGTAAACCTTGAATGCCCAATTGTGGGTGAAGCATGAATCTTAGAAAACACTGTGGATTTAAGTTGCGACTATTTTCTTAAATACAAATGGACTTTGTAGTGAAGTTATTCATTGTGCCAAGATTACTGTGGGGAAGATGGATAATTGTGTTGAAATTCGTGGATCATGCTAGACATTTTGGGTTCTTGCAGCCATTCCTGACGAACAATTTGGAGCCAATCTGGTACAATGAAGGAGAGGGAGAAAAGGGACCCTTCTTCTTCATACTTCCTAGAAAGAGCATCACCAACTACATTTTCCTTTCTCTTATTGTAAATTATCTTATAATCATAGAAAAATATCTTGGTCACCCATTTTGTTGCTTCAGGGATGAAATTTATTGTTCCAAAAAATACTTGAGACTTTGATGATCAATTTTTAATTTGGAAGCATTGTCCCAAGAGATAAGGACGCCAGAGATCCACAACATGCAGAATAAATAGCATTTCCTTTTGATAAATGGATTGACCCAAATGTTTCTCTGAAATTTGTTTTCTAGTGAAGGCCAAAGGCCTACCATTTTGCATGAGGACATACCCAATTCCTTTCCCAAAAGAATCACATTCCAGTACAAAAGTATTTGTGAAGTCTGGAAGTGCTAGGATAAGGGTCAAGTACATAGCGTCTTTCAAGGCTTGGAAGGAGTGATAAACAATGGGAGTCCAAGAGAAAAGCATTCTTTTTAAGGAGAGAAGTGAGAGGAGTTGTAAGTTTTCCATAATTCCAAACAAACTTCCGATAATATCCCGTTAAACCTAAAAAAACCATGCAAGATATTAAGATTTTAAGGGCGAGGCCAATCCTACATAGCTTCATTTTTCTTAGGATCCACTTGTACACCATCCTTGCCAACAATATGAACCAGGTACTCCACTTCTAAGGATCCAAATGAACATTTATATTTTTTGAGGAAATGTTGGTACTTAGAGAGTAGATTGAGAACTTGATCCACATGGGTGAGATGGGATGTCCAAATTTTACTATAGATGAGATATCATTATAGAAAACTAAGACAAAATGATGGAGAAAAGGACAGAAGACATGATTCATAAGAATTTGGAAAGTGGAGGGGGAATTACACCGGCCAAAGGGCATTATTAAGAACTCATAGTGACCCTCATGAGTTTGAAATGCATTCTTGTGAATGTCTTGTTCTTTTATATGGATCTGGTGGTAGACAGAACGCAGAACAAATTTGGTGAAGTATTGAGCACCACTCAATTCATCTAAGAGGTCATCAATGAAAGGAATGGGGAATTTGTATTTTATTGTGAGTTTGTTGAGGGTGCAAAAATCATGACACATTTTATAAGGATCTTCTTTATTGAGTACCATGACCACAGGGGAAGAATAGGGGCTAGTACTAGGATGGATAACACCTGCTTCTACCAATTCATGAATTTTTTTCTAAATTTCATTCTTCTGGGAAAAGGGATGACGATAAGGGAGAACATTGGGAGGAAGAATTCCCGGTATGAGAGGAATGGAATGATCATGGAATCCACAGGAAGGGGGAATATCCTTGAGAGTGGTAAAAACAAATTGGTGTCAGGAGATGATATATTTGAGGTCGGGATGCACAGAGAGTGTCTCAACGACTTGAATGGAGTGGATTTGGGAAATAATGCCAGAATGACCCTTTTGAGGAGATTTTCCTTTCGATGTGAATTGATGATCTTAGGGGAGCCTTTTTTGATGCCTTGGAACTTATACTGTTGCCCCTCATGTTGGAATTACATGGTTAATTCCTTAAAATCCATGAGAATGGGGCTGAGAGTGCATAACCATTCGACACCGAGAATAATGTTACAACTACCCATGTCTATAGAAAAAATATGGGATTTCAGGTGATATTGACTAATCTAGAGCCACATATTTTCACAGCATCCCCCACATTTCATGGAACCTCCATTGGCACTCATGATTTGAAAAGTATTGATGAAATAGATGTAACAATTTTCTTCTTGGGAAATACGATGAAGAATAAAATTATGGGTGTTTCCACCATCAACAAGGATGATGACTTTCTGATTCTTAATGTAACCAATTAACTTGTGTATTTGGGGAGAAAAGAATCCAATGAGTGCATTAAGTGAAATCATCGGTTCAACTTTTTGGTGGATCAGAGGGTGGGATCAAATAATACGGTGTGGGTATCTCATCCACAGGTGAAACAACTGCCTCTTCTTCATAAACATCATCGGTCATGTCCATAAAAATATTACGTTCCTTACACTTGTTCCCAAGAAAATATTTTTCATCACAATTACAACAAATACCCTTGAGTTAGCATTCAACCATTTCATCCAGAGTTAATTTATGGATCTTGAGGGGAGTTGCACGAGGGGCATGATTTGTGGGTTTAGGGTGAGGAAGAAAGGATGGTTTTTGTATCTGGGAGGAGAGAATCTGTTTTTATTCCTTGGCTCATTGAGTAACTTCCAACCAAGTCTGGGGACATGCCAGGAGAACACGAGCACAAATTTCATCTCTTAGGCCATTGATAAAGAATTCCCTGAAGAAGGCATCTGACATTCCCTCTGTTTTGAAATTCAAGTGCTCAAATGTTATGATAAAGTCTTCCACTGTCCCAGACTACTTCAACTTGGTCAAATGACCTAAATGGTGGGTGTCAGAGTCAAGGCCGTCAAATCTCTACAACAAACTGTGTCCAAGAAACATAACCTTGGTGTGCCTTTCTACACCATTGTCACCATTGCCATAGTTCTAGATCTAGATGTAGGATACCATAACGAAGCTCGGCTAAATCATTAGAAATGCCATGCAAAGAGAAATAATGTTCCATTTGAGTGGCCCAACCTGTGGGATCCGAGACATAAAATTTGTTCACCTCAATTCTGGGAAGGCATGGGTCTCGAGGAAGGTGGGTAGAATGAGGACCTTGGTAATGGGAAGAGTCATGGTCTTCTTGATAGGATGGTTGTTCATAAGATGAATGGTTTAGGGAATGACCCATCAATTGGTCAAGTGTGTCTTTGATGTGTTTAATGTTGTCACATTGGTCCTGGATGGTTTGAACAGATTAATTGAGATTTATAATGTTGCAATTGATATTCTTGATGTCCTCCTTGTTATATATGTTGTCAACAATCAATGTATTGAGTTCTTGGGCACTGGTGATGGGAATTTGGGTAGAGATAAAAAATGGTCAGGCAAATGGGATAGGTGTTGATTAAGGGTGTTAGGAAGTGTGGGTGGGATGACTAATAAGAAAGGTGATAGGTGATAGGTACCATGATGATTAGGGATGAAAGGGGAATCCAGTGGGATAGGGTCCAAATAAGGGTGTCAGGAAAGTGGTCGGATCTACTCAAAAAATTGTATTAAAAATGATAGGTACCACAGTTATCCGAGCAAAGAGAGGAATCTAATCAGATAGGTCCCAAATAAGTGTGCCGATGGGAATACTATAATTTTTGTTTTGTAATCCTACAAAGTTATACTCTGATATGAATAATATTTCACTGTCAGAATGCCCAAGTTCTTAATAGGAAAAAAACATTGTCGAAATGCTCAAATTATGAACATGAGAAATATTGTTTGTTCCTTTTCTGTATTTTTGTGTCCTAGGGGTTAGGTTTTTTTTTTTTAGGGTTTCTATAGGCAAGGGTTTTCCTTGTGCTATATCTCTCTGATATATGTGCAGGGTCAAACAGTAGTACTCGACCCAATATCTCAGGGCACCAACTAAGGAGGGTAGATTGTACCCTTATCCATAATACCCAATTACCCATGTAATAGAGAGTATCTTCCTGAGTGTTGTTCTCCGTGGCACTATAGAAGTTAGGAAGTTGATCAGTTATCTATGGAGGGATTCAATATATCTTGGTTGATCGGTATATAGATGCTATCTAATGTGCTACCACTCGAATGGGTACCAATAAGGGTTACCAGGGTGGCCAACAATGTGCACTTAAGTACTAGTTGTATTTCCTACATGTATGCTTCTCTGAATGCATATTTATGTGTTGAACGAAATATATCTATAGATTGAAGGTGATGGAATATGTCTCTACCTATAAACAAAATAACTCACAATTTTCTGTGAAGGAAAGTGCTTTGATACCACTTATAAGGTACCAGATCTATTATAAGAGCCAAAAACAAAAATACTACAGATAATAACAGCGAAACAACACAATATATGAAACCAAAGCACAAAAATAATACCTTTATTGATAGAAAACAATGTCCACTTGCCTCTTTGAGGGGGAAACCTCCAACAAAGAAACACTCTATTACAATAATTCTCAAGAAAAAACTTCTCATACCCTCGACTCCTATTTATACTAAATATATCTAACCAAAAGAAAAATCTAGTGGAAGGTCCTTCTAGAAGCGGAAGGTTCTATTAGGTCTTCTTACATTTGACTTATTCTTCCTTATTGCTAGGCCTTATTAATATCGACCTTTATTACATGGAAAAATTATTATTCTACGTACGTGAGGGGTTAGGGAGGTTAGGTCCCCAATAAGGATCATGTGATTGAGTGCCTTCCATAGAAAGTAGAGGAGGATAGTGTAATATGATGTATGTTATAAAAATTACATCTAAGTGGAGTAGAATAGGTGGAACCATGGGATATGTCTATGGAATGTTTTAATTCCCATTGGGAGATGTCTATGGAATGTTTGAATGATGTTGATTATGGTTGTGAAAAATAAATGTTCAAGGGAACAAATTTTTATGAATAGGTTTAATATGCCCATGTGTAATGTACCTTAGCCTAGTTGAGTCCCATTACTTGAGAAATTATTCTGATAGATAATTCTTGTAGCTTACCAACTACAAGAATAGACATACATTTAACTACTCTTCCATCACTAATTTTAAATACAACTACAACATGATGAAAATACCCACAAATGAAAATAATTAACTTCACACAACAATATATAAAACCATTCTCACACACATAGCTAAAAAACAACAATTATACTCATAAGAGTAACACAAAAACCAAATAAAAAGACTTATCTTTGAAAAACATTGTGCAACCAGCTGCTTGGGGTAGACGTCCCACCCAACCATAGACCTGTTGTTCTAGATATCAATATCAAGTCACTCCCAAGATAGGTATGAGAATCCAAAGAAGAGGTTGCCTCACTTTGTCCACTCACATCTCATCTCAATCCCACAATCCACTAGATTTTCCTACAACTATCCTTATTTTCACCATTTCTCTTCCACACACCTACCCAAACCAAATAATGTACCACTTTATTACTCTCATTCCATCGAGATGTACCATTCCGAATGTGTCCCCTTCATTTTTCTTAGTCCATTGGGTTGTAACATTTTAATAGGGTCAATGATAGATGTGACTGGGAATCTCACTACTGGGTTCTCCAGGGAAAAGATTACTAGGAAATGACTAGTGAAAATAATTGTATCAAATTCTTGCTACACTGGAAATCACCTACAAGTTCACTTTTCATGCTTGAAAACCTAGTTCTTCAGTAATTAGCTCCAAAACACTCCAAAATTGCTCTGGAATTCACCCTCGTTGTTGCTTTAGCTCCAATGCCCATCTCCTTTATTCTCTTCTTATTGTTCATGTAAAAAAATGAAATACTAAAAAATGTTGTCCGTCGCCATATGAATTTCCTTCCATTTTTTGTTTTTTCTACCCACACCTTTTCCCCAAGCTGACCATATTTCTGTTTAGCTCTCAATAACTATGGGAGGTGACCTCTCACACCCACCCTCTTAAAGGTATTCAATGATTGGGTTCTTCCACACTCAAGGGAAATCATAAGATTTACTCAAAGCATTTGAAAACAATGAACTATGGATTTGGGGAAAATAACTCATGGTTGAAAACCCATTTTCAAACCCCTCCTCTCTTTTGGAAAACTCAACCCTCATCTTTTTTCATATCCCCCAACAACTACCATCACATTTTGTTTATTAAAATTCAGAAATACAAATTCACATATTATATTTCTTAGCATTAGACATTCATTATATCTACATTATGCATTAATTTAATTGGGGATTATAGTGGGGATGTTACATTCCCCCTCCCCTACAACTGTGCATTGTCCTCAATGCACCACACCATGATGGAATACATATATAGATTTAGATCGTAATATTTAGAAACGAAAATAGAATTATGAAATGTTTACCCTCCAACAACAGTCCCAACCAAAATCTCATGTTCCCCTCTCAACCCGTTGACCCTAGGAATTCCCCCCCTTCACTTACCTTATTCCATCACATTGCACCATTCACTTATCAGAAATGTTAGTGCAAGTGATCGAGAACTATGAGATGGGTTCCAGAACTCTAGCTTCCCAAAATGGAGTATTGTATTCGATTTCCTTCAAAGTTAACAAAAATTTATTGGTATTCCTCCCATGTAGTTTCTTCATGCTCCCATGTTACATATTCAAGACCGTAATAGGTCCATTGAACCTTTACCATCCCTATAAATTTTTTCCTAGGCACTTTGAGTTTCTAGTCTAGAATGTGTAGTGGATCCACCCAGAAGTCTCCTTTGTGTTTGTTGATGGGCGAAATTGACCAACCCTCAATTGGAAGAACAAGTTTGGTCCGGGGTTGTCTAAGTAACCCAAGCCGTTTGGTGTGACTTGTTCTAACGGGTTTAATGGCTCTGCTAGCCAATTTGAAGTCCTAAAATAATGAGAAAGGGATAACTAACTAATGCTAAAAACTATAATATATATACATACCCTAATATAACTATTGTAAATGTATTTAAGTAGAAAAAGAAAACATAAGAATGTCACTTATGAACATCATTTACAGGTTGCAAGATTTACTGGAAACTTGCAAAATCAATGTAACAATAATTTATTTTGAGAAGCAGATAAAGAAAGAACATTTAAATATTTCCTGTTTTCTTTTTATAAATCTAACAAATCTTGAATTAACTAAACTATGAAACACAGATGTACAAATACTCAGAAGCTAATCTAAACTTTCTGGTTTCACTAAAGCATAAATGACATAAATTAGAAATACAAAGAATCTAACCTGATGTTAGTTCCTGAGATGTGTCTGAGCCTCTGTATGAATGAAGAACATCCAACTACCATGCCTACGAGATAAATCTGCAATAGACTTTATACTGAAACCTTTCTGAATAAATTCACAAGATGTATTGGCAGCCAGTATTTGAAAATGAAAAGGGAACACATATTAATTCTGTGATCTTATGATCGACAATGATTACATTCAGAGAAATCTATGTGTAATACATTCACTTCATTATTCAACTTAAACATCAAATAGAAATCCTGATATTCAAATTAAAAAAGATGATCACAATGTGAATATCTGGAACAACAAATTATGAATGATTTTTATAACATGAATATCCTGAAACATAACATATCGTTGAGTCTAAAGCTACAAGACATATTAATATACCAATATTAAATGAAACAAAACATTAATGAAACACATTAACAAAGGACTAAAGCCAAAATGTTGAACATTGTTCCATTAAGTCTTGAAAATTCGTTCATCCACCTTTTGGTCCGAGGCCAAGATGCCTCTCATTTGCAAAATAGAGAGTATTTAAAGCGTTTTTTGAAATCTAAACTTCCTATCTCCTAATATAGGATCGGATCTTATGATATCAAAATATTATAAATATAGAGGGCCTAGATTCACTCATGATCAAACTATATCTTCAAACATTTATGAAAGTTTTTTCCTATTTACAAAATAAGCAAAAGGATATACTAATAAACTAGATCGAACATGTTCCATCCCATAATATCAACATCGGATATATCATGTCCTGAAAAATGAAATAGGAACAAGTTAGATATTTTATTAACAAATAATTACTAAATTTTATATGAAAATGACTTGGCTACAGAAACTCTCGATTCTGTAGCCACTCTTATATTGGTAAAATAAATCTAAGTTTAACCAATTTGATTTAAAAAATAACATGATTGTAATAAAAGGGAAAAAACCATCTTACCATTTAAACCAATGACTAACATGGATCAAGACAACTCAGAATTGATTATGGTCTTTATACTGTCTGCATTCTTTATCACAATGTTGCCTATCTTCTTAAGACACTTGTCTTGTCTCTGTTCATTTTCTTTGAGTTCACGATTTTATTTTATGATTAATTCATTGTGGCTGGTGAGAGTTTTAATTCTTTCTTGTAGAATAGGGATGTCATTATAGTACCTTTCAATCCAATGCAAGCAGACCTCGCAATGCACAGAAGGAGCGATTTGTCAATGGAGCATATAGTTGGGTGTAAGAACATCAACAATACCTGTTGTCTACCCTAGACTGAGCTTAATACCAATAAACCCTTTTCTATCCTTGAGACACGGTGGGAGATTGCTAACATAGTCGTATGGATGATTAGGATCTGACTTATGACAATCTGAATCTTCTTCTGCAAGAAAATCCTCAATTTACGGATCTTAATCCTCATTGATATCGATTGTATTGATCAAGCTCAAACGAGGCTTAGATAGATTACGCAAGATTCTCGAAATGAGCCGACCAACCCTTTTATTTCAGAACCCTAACATTGGTTGCTTCTATTTTGACTGTTTGCAAGGGTTTTTGCTATCAAACTTTATAGTAGTGTTATGGCCAATAATTAATTCATGCTTAGGGGTTTCATTAAACTCAGAACCAATATCCTATTGCCCATACAAAAAAGATTGGGTATTGCCTTGTCATGAGGGTTTTCCTCCAAAAATTCTGGCTTGTCACTTGAGAAATCAACATGTTTCTCTATCATAGGCTTATCCAACATAGGGGTTTCTATAGAAGTGGCTGTAAAAAAACCATTTCGGGCTAAGAACCCATCCCAATCATCACCCAGGATTGTCAAACGATAAACCAACAACATTTTAATTAAACCATGGTGAAAGAGGCTAGAGTCGAGGCTCTGCTTCTTGTATCTTTTTCGAAATCTTGTACAGACTCAGTAAATAAAACAAAACATTCATATGGAAACCTATAAAGTGCATAAGCAAATGCACATGATAAAGAAACACCAAACCATAATGGCCTTCACAGATTATAAACTTATTAATAACTGATAAGATACCATGCCATCTAACCTTAAGTAGAGAAACAAGAATACCTTTCTCAAAACAATCAATCTTTCTGGAGGTCATGAAAAGATTCCATGGCACTTCATCGATTTGCGAGTTCTTAAACCACTTCTGAAAGGAGGATGGGAGCCCTATGGCTTCATTGATAAATCCCTCAGTCACCTCCAACTGAATGTCTCCAACTTTCTTCCTATACCCATCAAATGTTTGGGCAAATTCCTTAGCTGCGCGAAGGTTATACCCATCAAACTTCTTAATGAAAGTATCCAAGCCCTAGGCTTTCACATCCTCAGCCGCATCATCAAGAGACAACAATGCTTGAGAGCCATTCGGCTCTATTCGGACAATAGGGGCCATTGAGAGTATGACCAGACTATAATATGGTCGACTCAAGCTAATTGTGGGCTTAGATGGAAGAAGTAAGAGGGACAAGTTTGAGCGGATACCATGGAAATAAAATAAGAAAAATCCCTATGCGATCATAGTATAAACATCAAGGTTTTCGATCATGAAGTTCAAGCACTCATAGTAATGAAAGTTTTGAGTACAGAGAATAACACAAAACCTTAACTCGTAATGAAAAGCCTGTCTATTCTCTCTGCTAGACACAGATCAGGTACATGACATGATGCTTGTGCATTAATTCGCATGTCATGCAATGACTATGCTCAATTTGCAAAGGGTTCAAATAGATATGTTTACAAATCAAAATACAAATCAACCCTTGGTATTATATCGACATTCAAACAAACTCAAAAAGGAAAATGATTCCAGTATTAAATATGAAGTAGATGTAAGTCACAATGAACCTTTAAAAACATGTTTTGAATAGGGATATAATACGAAATTAAATTTCCATGTTTGATTCATGATTTCAGTCATGAATCAAACATGGAATAAAAAAAAAACGCAAATCTTTAAGTGACTATACTAACCCAGTCATCGTCTGAAAAGATAATTTTTACAAGACAAGGTGAAGGCAGTGACATAAAGTATATTTTGTTGTTTAATCAACTAAATTGTGTGGGGATGCCAACAATGGAGACTTACTGGGAGAAGCAGTTATCTCTGCATCACCTAACGAATTAATGTTTAGGGCTGATCAGAATGATTTAAAAATTAGAGCACATTTGTGGTAAATCAAGCATCCCAATCAAACTCAAAAACATCACATAGTCTAGTCTTCAGATGTCTTTCTGTTGAAATGAAATCTGGTGACAAGTTTTAATTATGAGAGAAACGATATTCAAGCCAATGACTCCAATATTGTTGACAAGGCCGTTGTTTCCAGAAGGCATCCATATCCTCGGCAGGGCTGTCTATTAACCCACTCTGATGCCTCTATCCTATCCAAGAAACTGTCAATTCAATATGAATGGCATTTTACGATAAATATCAAAATTTATACCTGATAATTTTCTTGAGCCCGACATTGCTTCGCTGCCAGTGGGCTTGTTCAGTACCTCGACGAAGTTTTCATAGCATCATGTATGCATTTACCTGCTGCCTGCAGACCTGCTCAGTATCTCAATGGGTTTATAGACACTTCCCACAACTCTCTAGATACAATTTGATATAAATTTAATGATCTTCAGAAGAGAGGGATGATGCTGAAAATTTCAGTTTTCAGAACACTTGATATTTTCCAGCCTTAATTTTTCGCTTGATAACCTTCATTATGATTTGAAATTGGTTTTCTAATAAGAATAACGTTTCGAGGACAGGAAGGCATACTTGAGTTGTTTTCTTTAAAAATAGGGAAAACGTAAAGAGATTTAATGATGATCATGTTTGCTCATGATTATAAAGTGAAACCAGAAAACCTACTTTGAACATAAAGTTTCTTTAGCTAGTCTGCGTTTCAACAATTTACAACATTGATGCTCTGAAAAGACCTTGACTTTTGCTTCATAATGAGGCATTCTGGTTTCCCTTCACGAACTAAAAGGTGACACAGACATAAGTTTATTCAGAAAGTAGTGAAAACAAGCAAAATGAAAAGAAATAAAAACAAAAAGAAAAATTAAAAAAAAGAAGAAAATATGTACAGAGGTGAATTTGGAACTATCAGGAAAAATACCTTTTTAGAGCTTGGCCATTCACCAGGAAGGTGTCTGGCTGTCCCTCCAAATTGCGTAGACGGAAAGAGCTGGGACCTATTTTTTCAGCGATTACAAATGGTCCCAACCACAGGTTATGGAACTTGGTGTGTTCCCCTTTCCCCTTGTGAGGTTTATCCCATTTGAGAACCAAATCTCCTACCTCAAAGTTCCTATATGAAGAAGAGTTCGAATCGAACCAACTTTTTACAATATGTTGATGCTGATACAGCCTCTTCTTTGCCTCTTTTCTCACTTCCTCCAATTTTAATAAGGCATTGATTTGAATTTCTAGAGGCAGCAGACCTCTTCTTGGACTTTCTGCGATAGTTGTAGAGATGGGAGAAGAACAGGAGGAGGTAGGATTGCTTCTCTCTCATAAACAAGAAAGAAAGGAGAGTTACCAACAGAAGCTTTGGGTGTTACTCTGTCAACCCATAGTGCATTAAAAAAAGCGTTGTGCGAGTTCTTGTGGTTTTCAGAGATTTTCTTCTTAATGATCTTGATCAAATTTTTGTTTGTTGATTCTGCTAGGCCATTTTCTTGGGGGTAGTAACTGGCATAATATTTCAATTTAATCCATTTTTCTAAGGTGAATACATTCATATCGAGGGATGAGAAATAAGATGCGTTATCAAAGACTAAACATTTGGGAATTGTAATGTCCCATATTTTGACCTTAGGTAGTTAGAACATTGTTGTTTGCTAATATTAATAATTCAAAGTT